>PNEQ01090028.1:11038-30744 GCA_003012365.1 Medauroidea extradentata
TATATATATATATATATATATATATATATATATATATATATATATATATATATATATATATATATATATATATATAGAGGTAGAAACAAGGTAGGCCTACACAAGTAGAAGGTGATATCAGAGAACTAAGTTGCAAAGAAACCTGGGAATACATAAGACTGAAGAAAGAAAGAGAATCCAGTGACAAAATACTGTACGGTGAAATGTTATATGTAGAGTGTAACAACTTAGCAGTGTAGTTAGTCTCTTCTTGCGCTCCATACTTACTTATCTTACTACTTCTGTTCTGACCTGCATATTATGGCTTGAGTTAAAATACCGAGCAGTCCAAACATGATACTACGTATACTTGACGTTACATACATAAAATATTAGCTGGACGTGCAGCGCAAGAGGGGACTTTCTCCATGCAGTGTTGCCACATTTTGCACATAATAAGGACGTACAACATTTTGCCACTAACATTTACATACTTAATTTATCCCAGGAACCACACGCGGTGTGCTTACTATGTGCTTGTTTCCGGACACCTTGTGTGTGTGTTTATGTATGTGTGTATATGTGTGTGTGTATATAGTATATACATACATATTCCCCCCTCCACACACACACACACATGCGCACTCGAGCACCGTAACTCAGGAAGCTGATCTCAAAAGTCTATTTTTTTTCCTTCGAAAAATAGAGAATTAGATAGTGTACAGAAAATTTAAAAAAAATGTTTCTAAACTCGTCGGCAGTAACGTATGATTTTTTTCTAAACGATATTTGCACCAACTTGTTCCAGTTCCATGCATGAAAATATGCTGTAGTTCTACTACATGGTTATTTGCAGGGTGTCTTATTTGAATGAGCCAATCATCTGCGTCATCGCACGTCTGTGATTTTCAGTTAAACGTCTTAGACGTATAGAGTTTAAAAAAAATTAATTACTGACCGTGAAGTAGAGTTAGCGATGTGCATGTGAAGTTATGAAACAAGATGGCTGAAAAAAGTCTTGTCGCCAAAATCGGATGTGTCTACGAAGACGCCCACTTCGGCAAACTTCGGTAAGAAAAATACAGTTCCCAGTTTGGCCGTCGAGCTGCAACTTTGTTGTATACTGTGCTGGCTGTGGATGCGTTCACGGCTGAAGACGTGGCACGGCAAGAATACCTCGGGGCACGTCGCCAGTAAAATGGGGTCGTCGCGTCAGGAGATACATCGGATCAGAGGTGTTTCCTCTGGCGAGAGCAGTGAGTCAGAGTGAAGATGTGATCTATCGACATGTTCTCCCAGGGGAGAGGATATCGCATTCTTCCGCTGCAAACACAGACACGTCTACCAACTACGCGCGCGCATGTTGACAGTGGAAGTTAGCTGAATATATTCCACGTCAGTGTGTCGTTCACAGCTACAGTCCTCTGATTTTCAGGATAACATATTATATTTACCAACCTGTTTCAGTGTCTTGCGTGCACAACTGTAGTTCTGGTTCATTGTTATTGGCAGCGTGTCTATGTGGAAAAACTTTCCTCGTTATAGACTGTCCCAATACGGTTACTGCGATACTACACATCTGGGATTTGCAGTGAATCGTTACAACACGCAACAATTAAAAACGGCTAATAACTAACCATGCAGCAGAGCAACAGATGTGCACACGGTGCAGAAATCTTTTCACTAAAAATAGGGTTCCCTTTAAATAACAGTGCAGCGTCGTAGGCCGAAGTTAACATAGCGCAGTTAGACTGTTTGCAGATAAATAACATGTTTCAGTAGTGATGAACTAACGTTGGTAACGACCCAGTTGAATGGGTAAATGAAGATAGAAGGGTGTGGGATATGAACGCATTTAACTGAATCTTATCAAACAGATTACACTTCCCTACATAATAGGTAAAGACTAGATTACAAGGCAAACAGCGATAGAACAGAAATAACACCGAAGTGCATGTTACTACACCGACTACACCAAAATAATATTTAAATCACGAAAAAAAAAAAAAAAAATCAGCCAAAACTCTGTAATTTTTTATTAAATCTGTTTTTTTTTTCTCTGAAACCACTAATTTTAGTGTGCTTGTTGAAGGAAATATACTTTTCTGAAAAATTTAAAATTTGCAATGGAAAGATTTGAATTCCTGAAAACAGATTACGTCTGCAATGTTTATTTTCCTTTATGCTCATCAGTATTTTAATTCGTAGGCTAATCTGTTAATCCTCAACAACATCGCTTCATAAAACTTGCATTGCAGTTTAACACTGATATCTGAATACCTATGAATTTTTGTGAACAAGAATTATTGTTAACAAACATAAAGACAACAATAACACCTAAATCTGTATTAGCGAAGAGGCATTCGACCATCCGTGTGTACAGTTCGCGAAAATATTTTGATCCCACTTTGTTTCAATGTCTTATGCGCACGCTTGCAACTCTGTTGTTGGTCAACGAGTATATGTTTCTAACTCGCAGTGTCTTGAGGTTCCGCTAGCCACAGACATGTAGTATCGCGAAAACCTTGTTCTGATTGGCCTAGCCAAATAAATGACGCCTCATCACAAAGATACGGTGCCAATAACCATGAAGCAAAGCTGCAAATTAGCACGAAAGGCCTTGAGACAAAGTAGTAGAAAAATATTTTCGCGAATAGCAAGGGTCCCTAAATATCAGCTGTAAAACATTGTTTACACTATTTAGTGTAAACTGTGTCTTGTTTCTGTCCGCTCAGTTCAGAGTCTTGTGCATTTACTCGCAAATTACAAGCAAACACTACAGGGACTAACAACGGACAACTTTATGCTTATAAGGAAAGAGATGTGCGAGCAAAATAACATAGCTGCTTGAGGTGAAACTACTAAATAAATTAATGTATTAAAGTTTCTGATGACGTGAATTTCCTCTTGTTTTTTTTTTTTTTTTTGTGCATGCTGCTGTTTTTGTAATACTCCTTGTATTCGGTTATAACAACTAAAACTCATTATTCGTCGGGAAAAAAAACGAAATTCTCCTCATTGTTATGTTCCCTTGGTTAACCTGATGTAAATGTAAACGGTAGCGTGTTGTTATGTATTGACTTAATGTGTGAACACAATAATTGTTCTCGCACAACTGCACAAGTTACCCGGTTATGTATTTGTAACAAATGTTACCTCAGTTACGTGTCATTTTGTGTGTTTTGCTAGATGGAAATTGGGGACCTTAATTTCAAATCATACCATCTCCAAAATTTAAAAATAAAAATAACATATTATTTCTTTACTGTTTACATCTGAAATATGATGATAACCGGAGTAAAAATATTATATTTTAATTAGTAACATATTTAATATACATGCAATCGCCCACGAATAATTTATTTCTTGTTATTACTGTTTCATACATTTTGGAGTTAGCATGATTTCGAATTCAGGTTCGCAATTGTTTGTAAGAGAATCCCTCGCCTAGCGTGTCAGGTGTATCCTTTCCTACACGAAACTGCCTAACTTGTTCGTGCTACACTTATCTACGAAAAGAACACCCACTTGAAGCTATGCTTCTGTCATATTAAAAATTCAGCACGCTTGTTAGAAACACGAATTTTTCAGGATCTCGTAACGATTAAAACCGCGTATTTATAAACTGCTGTAACTTCGAAAGTGCCACCTGACTTCGTTAAAGTGCAATGCGAAATGTATGAGTTGGCCTTTTCTCCATACTACATAAAATTAAAATTTAAGGCTCACCGCTTAAGTCCCATGGTAAAAAGACCATAAGGAAAACCTTACATGTCAGTATGGCGCGCCGATATGCTTCTCGTCGAGCGTATGGCTGTTATCGCTCCGTTGTTACTTTGATTCAGACGCGGAAATTCGAAACTGGGCATACTTCCTGGAGAAAAGGCAGAATGAAAGGAAATATACAGTAAACTAATATCAGATAGCTTCGGATTGTGCAATTCTGCGATAATGCCGGATATCAGCACATTACGTTTCATTAATTTCGGATGTACGCTGCCAACATTAACAATTTATTTTCTCTACAAACAACATACTTTTGGTGGTCACAGCCGAGGATAAAAGACAAAAACAAAAAAATAAGCATGTCAAAAATGTAAATAAAATAATATTTATGTTAAAATTAAAACTTAATAATGTTATTAACAAATACTTTCTATAATATTGAATGGTTACACCCACAAATCACTGGTTACTTACGGACGCTTGTCTTTGTTTTTGGCATTGTTTTGTCTGGTGTAAGTCTCTATAGTATTGTACAAATATTGGTGAGTCGCGTGTATAGAGCATTCTATGAGAGCCATAACCAGTGGTCCCTGCAGTTCCTCTCGCCGTCTAACTGTGCCACGTGTTCAGTCAATCACACGTCTAGTAGCCTGCGCAACGTGTTCACGGTGTCAGAAGATGTTAATGACATCCATAACCTAAACATTAGATTATTTTATTTGTACCAAAAACTGTTTAACCTGTAGATATTAGTTCCAATTACAAATTTTTGGCTAACAAAAAATTCTTTTAGGTTTTTACTAGATATTGGTTTTTAGTAGATATTGCCCGCAACATGTAAGCGTGATTTTTCCACTTAATAAAACTTGGATTCACCTAAATGTTCAGTCTACGTATTCCAATTACCTTACGTAATTCGCACACATTTGTGTTTCTATTTTAAATATATTTTCAATTTCAGAAAAATATTAAAACTTTTAAAAAATAACGGTTGCTGATAAACACTTTACGGCAACTAAAATAAGTGCTAACATTATTGCTGATAATGTATAAATTAATAAATTACAGTAAAATAATTAATTTCCTAAAAACATCTAAAACAAAAATTTTCCAAACATTCAAAATAGCGCAAAATGATGTTCAAGACCATTAATGATGATCGTTTGGGAAACAAATTTTTGTGTACCTCACCCCCTGCCCTCACAAATATTGATTTTTTTTTAATTTGTAAGAAACCTTCTCAGGGGCATGCACAACATCTCATCAGAGTTTCATCTTAATCGAATGAACGATACAGAAACGCACATGTTACAAACATTCACTTTATGTGTGTGAATTCGTTTGGCACATTTCCATTTAAAAGTCCGACAATAACTACTTTTATGTTACCTACAATAAAAAGTTAAATACCAACAGAACTTAGTTTTGAAATATTTCTGGAAGTGCATCACCGGATGTAGAATTTTTGGACATATTAGCGTGTATCGCTATGGAGTATATCCAAAAAACTATATCCAGTCACCAACAGAACTAAAATAATTCTCAATGAATACAGATGCTATGAGGCACTTATTAACAAAATTTTCCAGCACTACTTGTAGTAATTGTTTTCGTATGTTAAAAAAAAATTGTGTTCGTAAGTTAAATGCTCTGTTTAACGGCATCTTTATTCGTTGTGGAATATTATATGTGGGTAGGTACGTTGTTTTATATTATGGGAATTGATTATTTCAGATAATCCGCGAACCATGTTTAGAGCTAGTGATCATTCGCAAAACAAAGGGTTTACGAAATATTTTACCATACTGTGTACACAGCAGTAAAATTGTTTGTAATTAGCTGAAGTCTGAACGAGAATCTACATCCGTGTTTGACTCAGATCTCAGATACATATTATTAAAACGAGCAGAAAACAAACCAACAAACCTCTGAATTCAGAAATGTCTATATTTTACGCCTAACTATTTTTGGAGGAATATCACTTTTCTACTTAAATCTCCACAAGTCGAATAAACGTGATTTTATTAAATATATATCAATGTCTTCATTTATAGAAACACTACGTCCTATTATACTCACAAAAGTTTAAACACCACATTACTGGAACCGTCGTGTATATTTAACTTATGGATTAGTTTAAAGAAAAATTCAGTTTCGGTAATCTCTCGAGCAAAATTATTATTATTATAATTTTATATATACACCTAATTTTTATGGAAAGTTCTTGCGACTTGTATTGCAACACATACTAGCCCGTATTCAGGTCAGTTTTTGAATAGGTAGTTAAAGTTCTTACGTGTTATTTGTATCTTCTTTCGAATCACAGACGTTCACTCACAAAACTTTTAATTCCATTGTTTCTGTCAAATAACAAACATCTTCTAACCAAAATATAGCTGCATATAAGTAATGATGCAATTTTTTTTTAAATCGGTGTCTCCACTCAGTAATGTTGTGTTTGAAATATTCACAGTAAAATATCCTATGCGCTCTATCATGAGTAAAAAAGTAAAAATATTTTGAAAACTAAATTAATCTAGAAATGTATATCAATTCAGGATGACACCATATGTAATTTCTCTACATGTTTCATTGCAAACAAAGCTTAAGGAATGCCACTGAGTGTCATATATACGTTTTTTAAAAACACGTTTTCACATAATTTGTTTATTCTTAACATGTAAATTAAAACTGTACAGCAATACCAACTTCAAGGTTCTTCCCACCATTTAACTATTGTAACGTTAACGTACTACACAAATGAGTATTGATTAGTATTGCAGTATGAATCTACACACACAACCAGTTCGAATAACTTTCAATAAAACACAGTATCTGCTCGTAGTTTTAATTACAAACACTGTTTCCCTCAACGAAATTGAAGCTACTTCAATGGAAATTGTCTCGTCTTAATGAATACAGGGCGACTGTAGCCTTACCAATAAGCTTTAATCAAAACCTTCCTTTAGGAGGAAGACGGGACTAATTCTTATTGCGGAAAATGTTATGTCCCGAAACTTTTCTCATTGTACGCCCACTTCAGTTTAAACACTTCTCGGAAGCGTATTCGCAGTCTGTGCTAGTTCCCCGGATATCCTGTAACGATCGTGCAGGGAAAATAAAAACAGAGGTGGGTTTGAACTTGTCGCACGTTCTCATTCACCCTGGGAGTGTTTAAAACAAGAGTCTT
The DNA here is from genome assembly GCA_003012365.1 of Medauroidea extradentata. NCBI lineage: Eukaryota > Metazoa > Arthropoda > Insecta > Phasmatodea > Phasmatidae > Medauroidea > Medauroidea extradentata. The sequence goes on from PNEQ01090028.1 coordinate 17,934, forward strand.
CTCGCCCTTCATAAACCCCCACCACTTTTTGTCTCTTGTTTTTACTCGAGAATGTACGGGACGTCTCCTGTTGAGAAGTCCCGTCAGTCGAGATGTAATGGCTTTACTGGAGAGAGTAAAGAAGAAGGGTGCTAGGATCCGAAGTTCCTCGCTGAGGTCACAGGGCGCATGCTAAACAACCTGAACTCAACTCACTCCCGAAGTAGCTAGCCCTCTTTCCCCTATTAGGTCTAAAACGTGCTCTATGCGAATTCCTGCTCGCCCTTAGAAGTTTTCATTTTTAAGGGTTCTCCCAAGATAGGCTGCGTTTGTGTGTGTGAGGCAGGAGTGGTAAGAGCACCGTTGACTGACGTATGTAATGTATTATCGCCTCTCCGTGCAAGCCACTCAGCTGGTGTGTAGTGCCTTACTATTGTCATTTTTCCTATGGGACTTTAAGCAGTGACCACATTATTTTATCTGTGGCCAGCATAGTTCAAAGACTAACGCTCGTTCCTATAGTTGTATTTTTTCGAATCCGGTTATCATTCCAGGTACAGCAGTCTGAAAAAGCCATTTATGACAATTTTGAGGGGCCTGAAAATGATGTTTCTTATAAACTTACCGAATTTTTGGAACTATAGCGACATAGTTTGAAGTGTGTGTTCTTTTCGTAGATATACAAACATAATGCGCGTTGAATAGTTTCGTCAAAAGGGAATAGCCGTCACTCGCTTCAACACATTTGAAACGCAGGTAGGGTCGAGGCATCTTAAGGTGGACGCCTACGCAGTCCGCTGAAGGTGCTGCAGAGCTTCATCCGTTACAATATTTTCAAAAACTGCTCAGCGTATTTGAGTTATGTATGCTTAGGAATATCAGTCAAAGAACATGTGTATACCCATTTAAGGTATTTTATCTATCTCTAAAGTTTACTTTTACGCTGCCAAAAAGGGGTTTTACTGTGGTCCTCTTAGGTGAGTCATGAATATCTTCACACAGAATATTTTTAATGGTATAAGCTCGTACAATACACCTTTATCTTTAATATTACGTCATGAAATTATAAGTGTCACTAATGAATGTCTCCTAGAGGCGAATTTTCGGCGTGAAGGCTGGATGACAGTACATTGAATTTCGCTTGAATGTTGGGGAGAATTTATGCGTCTGATGTGTCGCCTTAAGAGTTAGTGGTCGCTAGCATATTTTACGTTTGAAGCACGAGAACGGGGAAGGCAATAGGTCAAATATAACACGTCCGTCAAGCATCTCATCGCCTCTTGCCGCGGGGGACTAAACAAGAGTGCAGTGAGTTTTTCAACGGGACTTCAAACAATGACCCAGTTATTTTATTTGTGGAAAGTATGTGGTAAAGTCGAATGCAGGTTTTAATGATTTGGTTTTCCGCTTACGGTTTATATTTTCTCAGCTACAGCAGCGCGATAAAAAGTCATTTATAGCACTTTTTAGAAGCTCGTAAAACATGTTTTTAATTAGCGGACGACATTTTTTAAATCATAGGGATAAATTTTCAAGTGTGTCTAATTTTCGTAGATAAACATATTAGAAACATTTTTAGTAGTTATACGCTTCCCGTACCACGCTACATCACGCCTCACGCGCCAGGTCAACTAACTCTTAACACTTACCCAACACCTTACAAACTCCTGGAATCAGCAGGGATCGCTCCGCCTCTGGGCACAGCTGGGAGCCAATCTGATGTGAGTATTTTGACGGCCTGATGTGGGTGCGAAGAATGGTATAGACATCGAGCTAGCTACCGAGGGAGTTGAAGAAGAGAGCCGGCGAGAGAGTCTTCTGCTCCGGCGGCGACCGAACCTGGGGACTCTGGGTTCGAGTCTGGGAGCGACCCTCTGACTAGAGCTCTACCTTGAACGGCGATGCGAGCGGTGAGTCTCCTGTTGGTTTAGGGAAGGAGAGCGATCTTTAACCTATATCCTGTCTCGCCTCACCTAACCTTTCCACTCGCCTCTATATCTACATTGCTGTTGTTACTTTCCCTGTAACTAATTTTTAGCTAATAAACTCTGTTACCTTTCATCACTGCCTAATTTATCTTCCCCTTCCCGGCTAAACTTTGTAACACTGGTGGAAGCGGCTCTAGACGCGAATGACTTAACTAGCGTGCAGTGTTTTTCGTGGAATGTGTTTTTCAATAGGACTTCAAGTGACGATCCTGTATAAAAATAAATATCGCATGAGGGGATATCAGAAGACCAGGGTATCTCACCCCTGAATGCAGATCTTATGACTGAGAGCTCGTAGACAATCTGCGTTCCCTGAAGGATGACATGGTCTGAGGCCTACGATGGAGAAGCGCCGAAATGAGAGGGACGGGGGAAACGAAAGATTTCCGCCGGGGATCGAACCCGGATCGCCTAGGTGGAAGGCGAGCGGTCTGACCACTCGGCCACAGCGGCCCCCGATGACCCTGTTATTTTATTTATGGGAAGTATATGGTAAAGTTCAATGCAGGTTTCTATGATTTTGCTTTACGATTACGGTTAATATTTTCTCAGCTACGGCAACGTGGAAAAAGTAATTTTTAGCAATTTTGAGGAGCTTGATAGTAATGTTTTTAATTAGCAGACGTCATTTTTAAAACCATAGGGACACAGTTTGAAATGTTGCATCATCTCGTAGATAAACGCATTGGAGACATTTTGAACAGTTACGCAACAAGAAGTATTTTCCGTACCACGCTACAGCAAGGCTCATGTTAAACTCTAATATGTTCAACCAGGTGGCCACCTTACCACAATCCACACGATGACTGTGAAACACACGGCCAAACATTTATTGATAATAGTGCAATTATTAAGTATAGGTACATGAATTTGACGAGTGCCTTCTAGGTCAGTCACTGTCACTTCTGTGATTGGATATCGGTGGTCTCAACATACCTTACTGCAAGCAAGCCAGTAGTAACTAAGGAAAAAACTCGTAGGGTTATCGTGTATTACTCGCTTGTACTGTTAGAAGCGAACAGAGCAAGTGTGTGTATATGACTAAGATGTCTAGGCAGTTACAGATCAATCCGCAAAGTTCTTGCATATCTTATTACGAAATGTATTGTGATTGTCTGCTAAATGGTATTCATTAGTTTGATCAATAAGGATCACACTATTAATAAATGTCAAGAATTTATCGACGTTCATACAAACCACTCGACATAAGCATACGTAACTGAGTTAGATGAACTGTTGACTACTATCTGATAGTAGCTTTTGTGTCATTGGTGCGTGTGGAGATGGCCACGCTCTCCAATACGATAAATATTTCTTGGCCCACCAGGTGAGGTCCCATGTGGATGAATAAAATAATAACATGACGCACGCAAAATATGGCAGGGAATGGAATAATAAGTTGTTTACAAACACTTATAGACTTTCGCGTCTACAGTGCTGGAAGCGACCAGTGTCGAAAAAGTTAATTATTACAGAGCTTCTATTACTATCCCCTTATGGCATATGGGTGATTACTAGAGATGGTGAAATTTCGCGAATTCAGTGACCTGCATGTTAGAATCAAAAATCATATGCGTACTCAAGCCATTTCTATTCGTTCATCGTCTGTTGTTCCACTGAGTAGCCGCTAGTGGACAAATAAATGGTCGGGACTTGAGTATGCAAAGGATATTTGATTCTAGCATGCAGGTCATTGAATTCGCGAAATTTCACCATCTCTAGTAACTACTATACACCCTTCTATTTCGCTCTATACTTGACCTGCAGGCTTGACTTGACGCGCCTGTACACACTTGCTGTTCGTTACTTCACCAGCTATCGCTCGTATTGGAAGCCAGTAGCTACTATTACATCATGACTACACGAAGCTCCGATACTTAGGTTCTCGAGGTTTACTATTTTCTCGTGGTCCTTTTGCCCGTGCCAAGTCAACTACTGTCCAATCACACAAGTCCACACATACGTACAAATGTTTATATTCAAGCCTATGAGATGTAACGCAAAAGCACAGGGTTTCTAACAAATGTTTATCGATACTAAGGGCCACGAATTTGTCGCGGAAAGATTGTTTCATCAATTTGTTCCAATGTCTTACGTGCACTTCGATATTGATGCTTCATGGTTATTGGCAGCGTGTCTTACGTCTTTCATTTGACTTCACCAATTACAATAAGGTAATTGTGACACTACACGTATGTGTTTTGCCATAGGAACTCCAAGACAAGCGAGAGATAAAACGTTCTATCAATGGCCAAGAAGTCAAGCTGCAAATGTGGACTTTATAAAATCGTGGCTCTACTTAAAGACTTTCTCATTTCAATGTTGGTATTGATGATTTCTGCTTATTTCACAGTTGAACACTTAACAACAAGCTGTCTGCCCTGGCTTTGCTCGCATGTAATACTTGTAGAATATCAGACAGTTAATGTGTTCGGCAGTGGTCAGCAATATTGCGAAACTACTAAAACTTAAATTAGAACTCAAAAACACAAACATTGATCTTATAAAAGAAAAAAAAATTGTTTACTATTGTTTTAAGCCTTAAGTGCGTTGGAAGACCTCTAAGTAAACAAAATGTTGCTATAGCTGAATTATTAACACAGTAAAAAGTAAATAAACTGCAACAAAATTTGCCCACATTGTTTGCACATGTGTGGCAATTCAAAAGATAAGTCCAAATCTTTAATAACCTTTAAATTCTTTTTTTAATGATATGTAATTTTGTGGATTTGTTCTTGTTGTTTTGTCCCGTTATGTTTCAATTTATGCAGCATATATAACAGAAATAGGTCTTGGATTTCGCAGAAAACAATTATAATAATAAGAGGTCAATTAATATTGGACGTAGTTATACGAAAAGGAACCAACCCTCAAAGTTATTTATTTTGAGATACTCATACCAAATAGGTGCACAAGGTCCAATGTATGTCCTAAAAAAAGAGCAAACATTAAATCGTAATATTTGAAGTATAAAAAACCCAGTTGATGTGAGAGGGTTTGACAGCGAGGTCGTAAGAGGCGATGAGGGTGAAGTTAGGTGAAGAGACAACACAACAGGAGCCGGGATTCGAACCCAGGACCACTCGCACCGTAGACCGGAGTCTAACCGACTACACTATGGAGGCCCAGAAAAAATGGTTTTCACAAGGTTTTGATACACACAGTAGACTTTGACCTTGAATTACTTAGTTGCAGTGAACTGCGGGTTGGTTAGTTTAAGCATATTTTCGTCGTCCATTTGTAACACATTTAAAAGTAAGTTCCAGCAAATTAGTTTGCATTATTGATAGTAATATTCTTGGCTCGTAAATAATACATATTCCTACTACTCTTGTCAAGTTGAATCTAATTAGTAGGTTATTAATTTTTAATAAAGTGTTAAAAATGTTTTAATACTTACAGGCGGGTGCTGTACTCCAACAGCAATCAATCTTATTCTATTGTAAGTGCCAGGACATCGGGCGGAGGAGTTAGACAGACACTTCAGCATCAGCAAGTGAAATGCGATGGCACGGTCTAATTGAACGAAGAGTAAGGAGTACACGATGCGGCAGTCGAAACTTCTGGGAAAGTCTACACAGAACTGAGCTTACTCGCGCCAGCTGTCCTCGACAGAAAACAGAAACTCTCTTCATCCATCCTATGTTTGTTTTCGTTACATTCTAGCTGCAAAGTCAACACATTCAGACGGAACAAGAGAATTACGAGTTTGGAATTACGCTACCCAACATCACTAAAGTACTATCCTTAGAGACAGAGGAAAATTGCTAGAATCTTCTCCTTCAACATTATTTCGAAAACTGTTCACAGATACCAGCTTCTTTTCTAAACCTTGTACATTTGAAGTTTTAATAAAGAATCAGTGCTTATATCAACTTCCAGTGAATCGGTTTAAGAGACTGCTCTTGCAAACAAAAAGTATGCCTATCACATGCGAAATTTCTTGAGGTAGAGTCTCGCACTAATACAATTTGCCAATGTTTCATGAAAAATTAGGGAATATTTCGCACAACTGAATGTGAGTATATAAGATATCCCATTAGCAATATAATGGAGATCATTTCTTGTTAAGCTGACATTATATTATGAAATTTCAGCTAACTAACACGTTGTATTGATTTAAAAAATGCAATCAATCCCAATAATGGGAGAAAATATATTGTTATTTAAAAGCAAAATAAATAAATAAATAAACTTATGTGTTAGCCAAATCATCACATGTTCAACTCCCATCTGTATCACAATTTATATATAGTTTTAATTACGTTCATCTTTGATATAAATTAATTACCCAATTAAGAAATTAGTTCAACGTTTTCTATTTGCTTGTAGACAGGTAATTAGAGAATGTTTCTACTTACATCAGATCTGTCGTAATATGACGTACATTAAAAACAGTTTCGGACTCACCAACGTAACAAAAAAAAATACTCTTACAAAAGTATGCCCGAAAATCTAGCACCCTGACTAATATAAAACTATTCATGTGCCTAAAATGAACTTTTCTGCAAATTTGTCAACAGTCAAACCACAGAATGGTCCACATTTACACTCGAAGTAAACCTATCGATAGTATTTTTAATTTTCAAAGACCCGTCGTTTCAGCAATTATTAAGAATTTTTATGGATGGCTTGGAAGAAAAATTGCAGTTTTGCGCGTTAGTAAGAGACAACTATGGGAAACTAAATTCGTCCACAAAACTTAAAATACTTCAAATTCTATACTTCGGATTATATTACTATGATATATAGTTCATTACTCAAATATCCAATAGATGTATCGAAAGTACATTAACTTATACAAATACATGAAGACATTTCCAATTTTGTATGGCATATTGTCAGTAAATTTAGTGGAACGTATGAATTAAACTTCATCCATGCTGACGCACTTAAAACATTGAGACATTACATTATATAAAGTTTGTGTAGTAGCTACATCCGGAGGCTAAGTTAAAAGCGCCGTCTCCCTGCGTGTTAGCGGCTCAGAAATGACGAAGCCATCAAGGCGACTTTGTAGAGCGCATCAAATGCCGCATTATACAACGAAGCAAGTGCCGCTAAACTAGTGTGCAAGGTTCCCGCCGATCCATGTGTGCTATGAGACTCTAAGCGGTGACCACATATGGTTTATCGCATACAAACTTGAGTGTTGGTTGGAATTCAACATACGTTCAGCTTACCAGAAGATTACTGGCTTTAGCTTATATGGAGCTGTTACGGTATTTTACTAAGCCAATAAGAATCCCGATATTGTAGTATTTGACGCCTGTTCTTGGTCTGCAGACGCTACGTCGTGTCAGAAGTATATCACCGAGTCATATGCGTTGCAAGAGAAGAAACTGCAGTGTTTTCAAGGGCATGTTGTCACAGAACATTTTCGCGAAATACGATCATCTCTACATATAACTTTATTAGTGGAACGTCTGTAGCAAAGTTCAACGCGCCTTTCTATCTGAGTTTCTAGGTACTTCGGGTAAGTACATTTTGAAGTAATGCAATTTGAAAAGGCATTTTATAGCTATGTGTGTGGAAGGTTTATAAACAGTGTTTTTAACGAGCATACTAACTGTATTGTCTAAACATTTACTTTCCGTCCTCGTCGAAAGTGTGTTTTCTTTTCTTACATTAGCACAATGGGAACATACGGAACAATTTCGTAAAAATGTATTTGTGAACAGCCTGCAACGCATTTGAAGCGAGCGGCGTGCAGAGGTTCGAGCGTTACAACATTATTCTAAAACTACTCAAAGTGCATGATAGATATCTGCTTAGGAATAGCATTCTAAGTATAATGCAAGTATATATACTCTACTCAGGTTCCCCACTACTCATTGCAGCTTATTTTGTCGAGGCGAAAAATGGAGAAAACGGGTGTTTTTGCAGTCCTTTTTAGGTGTGAAAACTGTGGTGCAGAATATTTCAAAATGTGTAAACATGTACAACAATGATACGTGTTAAAATGATAGGGTCACCACTGACCGTATCATAGAGGCTAGTTGTCAGCGAGAAAACTGTATGCTAGTTGAATGACTTGCGCTTAGAGGCTAGATGCATGTGTGAGGTGCGTGTTACGTCGCCCTTACAGCATCCGCATTTAAAGGCCTCGAGCGCGCAAAATACGTTCACACAGACGGCTACCTTAAGGGGGAGGGTTAGACAAGTAGGTATACTGTATTTTCAGTTTTTGAGCCATAACCAGAGACAAGCAAATTCGGGTTATTTTCTGACAGCTGACTAGACTCCAAGTGACTATAGACTCGCTAGACGTCTCCCTTTGGCCGATACTGTCGTGATTTGCCACGGAGAATGCTTACACGGTAGAGAGACCAATCTCTGTGAATATGTAACGCACGTCAATTACAACACATAAAAGTTCGTGGCCAATTGAATAGCAGATTATGCTCTGTTGCGTATAGGAAAGTGAAGTTTAGTCTGCTATCAAATGATAATACGAATTTTGCATGTCTCTAGCCTTAACATTTATTCAAGTTGTATTATAAAAATTTTCTCTTCGACAAAGTATAGGATATATTATTGATAAACTGATCTTGGGATAAATAATAATATGATCTTTGAAAGAACTGTGCAATGGGAGTGCATGACTGGATTTATTTGCTTGGAGATACTCCATTGCGAAGTATATATTTCGCAATATATTATTTCCAAGCAAATAAATCCAGTCATAAATAATAATGGAATCTTTCAATAATTTGCAATGCAGATCCATTGCAAGAGAATTATAGGTTAACTTTCAAGTATTCCCTTGCAATGATTCTGCATGGCAAATTAATGAAAGATTCCAATATTATTTATGTAAAACTGTTAACCAAGAATAAATCTTACAGTTTGTCAAAGAGAAAATTTTGATAATACAACTTTAGTTAATGTTATGGCTCAAAAACTGAAAATACAATACAACTGTCTATCTATCACCATTAAGGGACCTCCCTACTTGCGCTTCAAACGCGTTGTACCAAGTTACGACTATTCTTTTTTTGACGAAACTATTTAACGCACGTTAAATTTGTATATCTACGAAAAGAACATACACTTCGAAAAATGTCGTTAGAGACTGTCGTATCTGGGAAAATAACAACTGCAGCTATAGAAACAAGCGTTAGACTTTGAACTATGCTGTCCACAATTAAAATAACATGGTCACCGCTTAAAGTCCCTTAGGAAAAAGGATAATAGTAAAGCGCTGTACGCCATTTGAGTAGCTTGCGCGGAGAGGCGATAATACATTACATACGTCGGTCAGAGGCAACCTTACCGCTCCTGTGTAACACACACAAACGCAGCCTATCTAGTGAGGCATCTTAAGTTAAATCACTTATGCTACGCTCTTATTATAAAACCACAAAATTTGCATTCATGATTTCAGCTAGCCCTTATTATAAAAAATCAGAATATTATACGCCATTTAGTGTTCGTCAGAGAAAGTTTGTGTAAATTCTTTTAAACCAAATGATTTTGTGCTACACAAGTGAATGTAAATATTTAACTGTTCATTGCTGTTATAAAGAAAACTCTGGAAGATACTGTCGCCAACATTAAATAAGACATAGGTAGGTATCAGTCATATTGCGGGATGTGTGTGTAGTTCTAGGTGTATATATGTAGGGCCTACATAGTTTTCAATGTATGCAACATAGCTTATTACTATGTGCATAAGGTTGCATAAGCGTTTATTTGATTTACTGTACGCGCTGGCATTTACGTCATTTATATTTTCTTTAAAACTAATTAATTTTTAGGTAAAATTTTAAGTTCAGTTCCGAATTTGTAAAACAAATTCTTACGTTTCAAGGATTTTAATGTTGCGACTTTCGTTTTAAGTACACAAGAAAGCAAAAAGTTCTAACAATTCAAATAATTTATTTAATAAGAAAATTCCAAGATGTCATAGTAACTCGTTTATAGAAACAACGAAATGATAACAACGTACAAAATGATTGCTGTAAAAAGAAAAAAATATTTGTTATGAGTACCGTTAACATTTCCAAACATTTGTAATACATTATAGTGTAAAATGTGGCCTTGAAAAATTTAACAGTATAAAACAGTACAACGAGGATTACAATGTGAATGTAAACAAAGTTGCTTGTTTATACGTGCCTTATTTATTTTAAATAATTAACATTTAATATTTAATTACTTGAACCAATAGTAACAAAAAAAGACATCTACGATGTATATATATGTGAAATTGTTTATTCTACAGATTTAGTTTTTATGCTACATATTTTAACGGCGCAAATGTACGAAATATACGTAACAAATCGAACTAAAGTAACATTATTTTAGTGGCGTGCTTCAATATGTACAATTCCAATGACATCTCACGTTTCTGGCGCTAGCAATAACCTCGCAATGAGGCCTAATAAGATAAGTGCTCGCTCGGCGCACGAACAACTTATCGCGCCCTTTATTTTTATGTGAAACCGCTTAAATTATTCCTATTGCTGTTACCTACGAACAGAAAACACACTTTAAACTATGCTTCTATAATTTTATAAATTCAACACGCTTTTTAGAAACACGATTTTGGGGGCCTCACAAAGTGGCTAAAAACTGTTTTAACTCAGAAAATGCCACCTGAATTCGTAAAGTAGAAACACGAGGAACATACGTTGGTCAAAAATGAAATTTCACAACCACTGCTTAAAGTCCCATAGGGACACATTATTTTCACGAAAACAATTATGCACCAACTTATTTCAGTGCCTTGCGTGCAAATCTGCAGCCGTGCTTTATTGTCAGTGATCTTACCCGCAAATCAAAGACATTTTAATGTCGCAGAAACATTATTCTCATTGGCATAGTCTAATGACAAATCTCGCCTAATACATACACGACGTCAATAGCCATAATGCACAGCTGCACATGTGCACGTAAGACAACGAAACGATTTGGTGCTAAATTCTCATCGTGAAAAGCATATGTTCCTACCCAAAGGAAAAAAACTACAACGAAAACCCTAGCAGGCCAGTTTGACGCAGTGTAAATAGAGGCGATGTGCTTCCTGTCGAGCGTGGTACTCTGGCTCTTATCGCTCCGTTGTTCCCACGCGTCAGACGCGGAAATTTTAACCGGTACGCAAATTTACAGTGATGATGTACGTCGGCGGCTGGTCGTGGTATGTGTGCTGTACAGTGGCAAGAGGTAGGTGAGGGAGGGGGAGTAGAAGGTGGCGCACGAGACAGGAAATCATTTGGTAACAAGAGCTCCACTTTTTTTAGTTCTTATCTCTTATCTTGCTTTTCGTCTCTCCGTCCTTCGGCGCGCGTCATTCGAAGTTTGACAATACTCTCTAGCACTAAACAATTGAACTTTTTGAGTAGATTTATTTATTGTGTTTTAGACACACATGATAAATGACTCTACGTGTAAATTTCGTGCCAATTCGGCGTCCGATATACCCCCTTAAGGGCACAGATTACAACAATTTTCATCACCATTTTTTAATATTTTTTATTTGTACCAGGTATTTTCTTATTATTATTTTAGACACAATTGTGACTAAATTTGGCTCTTATGAAATTTTTTTATCGCTCATAGTTTTCGCGTAATGGCTTGTTAAAGTCATATTTTGCATGTTTCCATTTTAAGGACTACACTCAACTGATATACTAAACTCAAAAAAATCACAGTGGATAAAGACATTGCAGGCTACAATGTCATGCTCATGAAAATAAAGAATAAAAATTGACTGGGTTTCCCCGATGACGCCAGTACAAATACGTGACTATCAACAAGTACGACCGAGGTAATGTCTATTTTTAGACTTCAGGTCACCAATTTCATCAGCCATTGACGTCATTGAAGGGGCCGTATAAAAGCATCGGAACTGCGCAACATGAGTCAGTCAGTTTTGCAGAGTCTTGTGCGGCGTCGGGTGATGAGTGTCTAGTATGGCAGTATGGAAGCGAGTCGGGAAGAGTCAGTCTTATGCAGTTTTGTGATAGTCTTGTGAGTCGTGAAGATGAAGTGAGACCGACAATGAGGCACCGCCCTTAGGGGCGGCGTTGCCACCGGGACGACGATGGACGTCGTGAGAAGTGACGGGCCGCCTTGGGGGTGGAATCACGACGGCGTCGAGGCTGATGTAACATCGGCGGAGCTGACGAGGTGTGGCGTCTTGAGGATGCCAACACGGCGGCGGTAGTCGATGTCGAGGCTGAGTAACATCAGCGCCCTGCAGAAGGGACAGACAACACTAAGGTGTTGTGTGTCGGCACGACTGAGCTGACGAGGTATGGCGTCTCGAGGATGGCAGCACGACGGCAGTGGTCGGTGTCGAGGCTGTGTGACGCCAGCGAGCTGCAGGATGGACGAACAACACTTGTGGTGTTGTGTTGGAGTGCTGCAGAGCTGGTGAGCTGTGGAGAACAACACTGACGGTGTTGTGTCGAGGAGGGCAGTAACTGGCGACTTGAGGAGACTGTCTACCTGGTGATTCAAGAGAAGATGTGCTTCGAGAGTTCGCTATTGGTACTGCTCGGAGGAGGTGTTAAGCTTGTGCAGAGAGGCTGGTGAGGGCATCTTGGTGATGTCAGGAAGACATCTTGGTGATGTGAGGAAGACGACTTGGCGACGTCGGAGTCTACTGCGAGGCTACAGGCACATACCTTCGGAGCAGTACTGGGTGAGACAAGAGGGCTTCTGCTGCGGGTCGACAGGTGAAGAAGAGGTGTGCGACGGGAGTCGAACCGAAGACTTCAAGAGTGAAGACAGTGGTGCACTCTGGGTGCTGCACTGTACATGGTGAGCCATCCTCCCTTAGGACTGTTAAAGTTGTACATTGTCATTTGAGTAACCGTTGATTGGATATATGACAT
>PNEQ01090028.1:30844-54699 GCA_003012365.1 Medauroidea extradentata
TTGTAGTGTTTAATTAATTAATGGTAAATATTCTTGTGCTTTAATTGTCTAAGTTAATTAACGTTCTGTGGAACAGTACTAATTGTGTGCGTAATTAATTGTGTTGTGAGAGTTATAGTTGATTACTGTTTTGTGTATTTCATAGCTTTGTGAGCTATTAAATCCAGTACTTGATTTAACTCTTTTATTTATAATTATTAGACCTCTATCCCAAAAGAACTCATGGGAATTGCCCACATGAAAAGTTTGAGTGCTCCTCAAACTTGTAACAATATTTTATATTGTTTTACATTGATATTTGAAACTAATATACATATATATATATATATATATATATATATACACCTACCTGAAAATATTATCGCGTTAAATTGAAAACCACGCGCGAACGATGAAGTAGCGGGTAGCAGCTAGTGAATACATATGCAAAATTGTATGTTCGAAGTATTTAAGTAAACTTTGGTATAACTTGTAACATGGATAAATCTTATGATTAAAATGTTTTATAAAAATAACGACATGTTTTGAATAATTTTAATATGTAGCAACAACACCTGTTTTTGTTAACAAAGTAAAGTATATCGTCCCTTTTTCTCCCATATTTTAAATTTTCTGTAAATAATGTATTTGTTTTATTCGTGCATCACAAGAATCATGCTATTTCGACTTTTACGTGACATTTTCCAATTACATTTTACATCTGTACGATTATCATGGTTGTGAAGGTGTTCGAGTGCATGTGGAACTACCAATAAATAAATATCTAGACATTGAAGAATATTTCGTACTAGATTCCACTCTGGCCTGTGTAAGAGTTGCCATACACCAGCAGGCTTCATGGCGTTTGTCACCAGGAGTGACCAAGTTCAATAGTAGAACTGGTCCTATTTCCTGGTTCGTGTTTCATGCCGAGCGCTGAGTCGTCAATGTGACAACAGCCTGAAATATATTAATGAAGCTGAAAGTAATGTCGTCTTCTTGGCAACGTAATATTACGTGTTAGGTGTTGATATTCATTAAAACTGTTTTGAGTTTTTTGACGGCGTCGGTAAATTTACAATAATGAGAACTACTAACGCAAAATTAGTTTTCTGTTTATTGATATATAGTTAATTCAACAAGATCACAGCTCATTATAACTTATAAACGAAGGCGTCACACTCTAGTAATCATTAATGGTTGCTCGCTTAGTAAACGACGTACCGCCTCGTGCAACATGCCTCAAGTGCGGTGGTTACGAAAAAAATTTACCTGTATTGATTTTTCCGTGTAATAAAAAATTTGGGCATGCATTATTTACACTATGAAATAATGTAGACTGCAGTTTTTCAGATGTGATATAGAAGCTGTAAAACTTACCGGACTGCAAAAATGTAATGGCTATTTTAAGATACATTTGAAATCTGAACATATTAAAGTTTTAATTCTTTAAATAAAAGTTGAAAATTAGGATTTATTTTTGTTTTCCTTTGATTTATAGCGGTCCTTAAATTTGCTATAAAATACCATAACTACGTACGCCTTATTTACTAAAACTAATTAGGAGACTTTCAACTAACATTTATTCATATGTTATGTTAATAATTCAGTATATTCAATGTGTATACAAAACACTTCCCTTTGACAGGACATTTTTCAAAACCAATGAAAACAAAAAGCTTTATTAAAAAAAATTATATCCAGACCATCTCTAAAATTTTAACAATCTTTCTTGTAGGTAATAATATGAAATATTTAATTGCCATTGCCCATTCAAGAAGCTCGTAAGAGATGAATTACAATTTCAGGCATCACGTAACATCGGATTTGCCTTTTCGCATTACCCTGCAGCGTAACAAGCCACAGACTTAAATTTCAACCCCGTAAGTTTTGGAAGTGTTTTAATTAACATGAGTGATCCTGATATAACTTAAATGTGAGACAAGGAGGGATATGAGAGCTTTCCCGTAATGTAAAAATAAACTCTCCTGCTGGCGAGATATGTCAACTGCAGTCGTGGTGTCTATATTACGGCGGGCTTTATTAATTAACACGCTCGGCGGGCTAATACGTCACAGCTGTCGTGCGGTCGAGCTACCGACCTTGTCACAAACTACACTTGTCGCAGTGTGCTCACTCTACCGTTCGCCATCTTGGATTGTTTTAACTTTCTCTACAACTTTGTCCACGATTTATCTTTATATATTTTCCTATTAATGAGTGTGTAATGTTATTCTCTTGAAAACTTACATACAACACCATAATGTAATAATTTCATTAATTTAGCTAGTGAAATCACAAAAAAAAATAATAACTTTATTTAAAGTCCAACATTTGACATCCGTCAAGCCAAAATAATAGAACAATTTTACTATGGTCACATTTATGCTGTTTACGATATCACAGCCAAATTCACACTAGAGCTATTTAAAAACTGATTGTTAAGTGTGGAAGCGGTAAGGATGACATACCACGCGTATCACGCCTCTTCATAGCCTCTAGAAACAAGTCTCTAAACTGGCTGGCAGTCTTCTCGCCGATAGCTCGTTCCTATGAGACATTCAGCAGTGACCGTACGGTTGTGTGACATATTAAAGATAAAATGTGTATCGTGCACGCATATGCCGTATAAAAGATTCTGCGCCAAATTTTCTAACTTAAAAGGGCCATAAATCACCCATATTTAATCGCAAGACAAACTAACTTTAGGGATAAATAAAGGATCTGAATTAGGTATACATACGTATAACGTTACTTCAACCCTAAGTAAACATCATTCATACACGTTGAGTAGTATTCTAATAAACGTGTATCGGCCGATGTTATGTCCACCGCTCAGCGACCTGAGCAGGCGACTACAAGACGTGGGGTATCAGTCGCCATTTCGAATTAGTTTTTTTTCTGAGAAGAAAAGTGTAAAATTTACGATTATAGCGCAACGCTACAAGCATCGCAGTTGAACTTTTAACGTATATTTAGGCCGCAACCATTAGAGAAAATTCAAAATATAAAAAGAATTGTTTGCTTTATTGAGGCATCAATATACGTTTAAAGCTCAGCCATATTCCCCATACTGCAGTGCAAAATAAATAGAATTTACGACATAACTGTCAGTTTGATACTTCTATCCTCAAAATTAAAAAAAAGCAAAAAATAAAATAATGCAACATGGCGTTACGGGGCCCACTATTGTTAACATAACTGAAGTTTAGCTGCAATTTGGCGTTTTAAATCAAATTTCAAGTCGAAAATTAACAAAAATTAAGATTTTTTTCTTTGCAAATTTTGGGTACGTACTAAACACATTTTCAACAAATCTATGCGACAGTTTCACGCAATCTACTCCCTTTCGAAAATGTTAAAATAATATTCTATAGCAGCGTAAATGCAGGCTCATGGCATTAAATACACGGAGAAATTTTTGTAAAAACTAAAATTGATGTGGAAAAGATCTAAATAATACTGAAAATAAATAAGATTCTGTACAGGAATTAATTCGCTTACCGAGAAAGTTTTCGGGGATGACAAATTACCTAATTTAGTAGGATCACTACTTACTTATAACACTAGAAGCTGCCTACCACTAGGAGTTTTTAAACATCGTTGCAATATGTTATAAGTATACCTTTTTATTCTAAACTTATGTACCCGTGCGAAATGCACTTGCCTTCTAAAATAGAACACTTTCAACACATTTAATTACATAACAATCATTGTTTCAGAAACGTACAATACAGCTGAAAATGGCTGTTTTGTAGTTAAGCATTTAAAATCTCGCACTCATATTTAAATGTAACAGCGTGAAGAATGTTCTGTACAATGAATTTTAATGAAAAATTTCAACCAAATAAAAAGACAGCGTCGCCACTTAAGGGCGCGGTTCACCTCAGCTTTCAAAGTCTTTATTGATTTTTATATTTGTACCAGATATTTTTTTTTCTTATTTTAGACATAAATTGTGACTAAATCTTCCTCTTACAAAATTTTTGTATCTCTCATAGTTTTCGCGTAATGAGTCGTAAACATCAAAATTTGCACTTTATGGTTTTATGTACGCCACTAAAACCAACTGACGTATCGAACCGAAAAAATTTCACAGTGTATAACAATGTTGTAGGCTATGATTTGACACATATGAAAACTACAAATAAAAATTGTTGTATTTAATAAAAAATGTTGAATTTTGAAATGAAAATTTAACAAAATTAATTTTTTTAAACACAAAAACTTATTTATTTTTGTTTTATACATGTTAAATTATAGTCTACAACATTGTTATACACCGTGAATTTTTTTTCGGTTTGGTATGTCAGTTGGTTTTAGTGGCGTACATAAAACAGTAAAGTGCAAATTTTGACGTTTACGACTCATTACGCGAAAACTATGAGAGATACAACAATTTTCAAAGAGGAAAATTTTGTCACAATTTATGTCTAAAATAAAAAAAATATCTGGTACAAATAACAAAATATAAAAAGACGTTGAAAACTGAGGTGAATCGCGCCCGTAAGTAAAGCACTCTTGAAATTCATGTATTCGGCTACAAAAACACTTTACATCTTCTCCCGACCTAACACAAATTTACGATTGAAATGTTATAAAAAATTACAATCATAGTCAAAACTGTACAAGGTCAGAACCTGACACCAGCACAGACAACGATTTTCCTTAAAAAAATTACATATTAAACGAAATATCAATTTGTAGTTTATGTTAAGGAGTTAAAGGGATTCACAAAAAAGTTACGAAATCTTAGCATGTTGAAAAAAATTATGTATTTAGATACAACTGTGCACACTTCAGAAAGTTAATTTTAAGAACAGAAATAATGTTTCTCTAGTATAGGTATTTGACAAAGGTATCCATTGACCTGTTACGTAAAGTTGAGTTGTTTTAATATGTACGTAATTTGGTTACCGTTATTTGTATGTATCCGTATCATGCAAATTTTGACTCAGAAACCCATAAAGATATGGAAACTATTTGAGTAAAATAATGTTCTTGCCAGAAAAGAGAAATCACAAGACGTAATAACTACAACTTTTTTTTGTATTAATTCGTTACTAGCTTTGTTCGTGGAATTTCCAATATAATGCTATAGCATTTATGAAACAAAAAGTTTTGGAATATTCTAAATGATACAAAATTAGGTAAAAAATTATTAATAGCTGTTTGAGAAATATTTTAAAAATAAAATTGTTTCGAAAAATGGTTTAGGTATTCCGCTCTGCCCCTGCAAACCATTGTGTACCTCCCCCCCTCCTCCCATACCACAATCCAGAAATATTAGGCTAAAGTTTTTTACTTTTTCAGAAAACTGCGCAGGCGCATACACAAATCACACCAATTTTTTTAAAATTTAATTTAATGTTTTGGTACTTGGATCAGAACCTCTATCCCGTTTTGTCCCCCTTAATTTGAATTGTTCAGGACAAATCTTCACGGACGAACGCACAACAAACTGACCAAAGTTTCATCGCAATCGGGCGAATGGTATAAGTACACATATAAGACGAACAGTCAAACATTATTTTTTACAATTTGTTGTACATTAGGCTACGTTTAGGCAAATAGTATGATTTAATTGACGGTTGAAAAGTAATTCCTTGCATGAACTTGACTGGTACGACATAGGAAAGAAACCTTTTAAAATTGTCCTAACAGCAATTCCGTCACACAAGATAATGTAAGGACTGTATTAATGTTATATGTTATTTGTAGAGACGGGAAAAATTCGCGTGTTCATTGACATGTTGGCTAACCTCCAAGAACACATGTGTATTCAACCAGACATTATCTGCTCACTGGCTGCTCGATGACGCAGTGATATGAGCCTGTATTTAGTTGCTTCTGTGCAATTGGCTAAGCGACTTACAGCAAGTGTCAAATAAGTCAAGGGCCAACTGCGTAAGTGACACGATCTTACAGTTGCTGGAACTATAACTTGGGCCAGAACAAAAACAAAATTTTCAGGTCTCTAGTTATTTGTTAATAAAAACGAATTATACGCTACATGAAATATACAAAAACAAATGTGTAACAAACGCTGTAATGAGGCCTTAACCAATTCAGGGCGGACAAAAAATGTGACATTTACTGGTGGCCGGCCGCCTATGACGGTAACCAGTGTACAGTGCTACGGCCAATAGAAATGTGTTCGAAAACTGCTCAGCGTTTGTAAGAAACGTTTGCTTAGCAATAACATGCAAAGTTCGGTATAGTTGTGTGCACCCATTTTTATTTCCCCTAATAATGTCTAAGCATTATTTTCTCGTAGTCGAATATTTGTGATGGTAGGTATTTTTGCGATTTTGTAATGTATGAATATGTTGGCGCAGAATCTTTGAAAACGTATGGACGCCTACAATGCACATTTAACTATAGTTTTACAACGTAAAACCCATGAAAGTCTCATAGAGGTGAGCTATAGTAGAGATGACAGTTCAGTGACTTGCTCTTGAAGACTAAGGTAAGCAGTAATGTTCCGTTCCTTGACTATACCTTAGAACTTCAGCACTACAAAGCCTCTAACGCGGAAAATACCTTCACCCAGTCAGTCACCTTAAAACGGCTCCTTATCCCCCCTCCTCCAATGTTAGAATTCCATTTTACGTAATATTTTTAACTAAGGTTAATTCTACTTCAGATTTAAAATTAAGGCCACGGTCTCTCACTTATTTCAAATAACTGCAAATAGATCGAATGTTTTTTTACCAAATACTTTGGAGAAATTTGAGAGTGTTTACAGTCATATGATGCACAGCTTTGCCACAGCGTTTTTTTTTTTTTAATAATGTACCTTTTGCTAGAAAAAAATAATTTTGCTTCGTTTTGGCTTATATAAACCACAAAATATGTGATATTTCAGGGGCGAAAATCTAAAAAATCCTTTTGGTGTATTGCAACAGAAAAATTCAGATACAAACGATGATATATAAGTGTTTAAACTGTAAGAATGAATTTTTAGATATATGTATTAATTTGCGTTAAAAATATTTTCTAAACCTCTGCAAAACTAAAGAGCGAGACCGCCAGTTGCACTGGTACAGCTAACTGATCATATACCATACTTAACCGTAGTAAAATTAAATTTAACAAGGCTTGGCAAAGAGAGGAAGTCATTTAATGCAATTTTAACGTGAGAAACAAATCAATATTGGCTTTTAAACTATCAACTCATATTTAAATGCTACTCTAAAATACATAATATTGTGAAAGACTCATCAATGCACAACACTGAACCAATAACAAAGGCGTTATTTGTCAAACGTTATTTACAAACCATATATATTTTCCTGCCTTGTCAAAGTGATCAGATAAAACATGCATATATATTGACTAGGTACTGAATTAGAAGGTATTTGTGTAATGCCAAAATGCTATAGTGAAAACATTTTAATAATTTAAACGAAAAATAAAATTGTGACACGAAAATGTAAAATTTATCATGAGTATGTTGGGTGCGTACTTTCAACAAACATATAAATGACTACATAAAAAGCTGAAATAATCTCGCGACCATGTATAAATTACTGTTAGTAGGCAGATCAAGAGTGCTGTCTAGTTGAGAGTCGTGACCTTAGCAAGTATAGGGATTTACGTTTTATAATATATTCGGCTGTGCTCAGACATGTTTAGTGCTACCGTTTTCAGCCGAAAACATTTTCTTAACTGATAAAAAGAGCATATTGCTACAGGAATTAAAATTAATGAAGAAAAAGAGATTATGTTTTCGACTGTTTTATGATAGTGAAAATAACTATTTGCTAATAGTTTGCAGGGTATTTTTAAAGAAATCGCTCCAAAAGATCCTACAGCAACGAGGGCCTCACTGAGGTGAAACAAAAAAAGTCAGTAGTGGCAGCCGACGTGTACTGACCCTTACCGAATTTATTTTACTATGTTTATAAAATGTTTGCATTCTTTATCGGGCATTGTTGATAAATTTTTTTCGCGGTTGATACGCGTCGTAGTGGAAACAGAGAACCAACGTTTTGCCTGGCATTGTAGCAAGCATCTTCATGGTTGAATTTCATACACGCAATTAGATTGGCGACCGATACTAACCACAAAATTCAGTGGTCTCCAAAATCAGAGAGGAAATTCCAAGCCCACAAATTTTGTAGCGAATACCCACATATTATGTAATAACATATATGTTCACAAAGAGACACAAAATATTGATTGAAATTCTATCCTGAGGATGCCTACTGCAAAGCAAAGCGAAACGTCTGTACTCTCTCCCATTACCGACAAATGAAGGCCTACTTTGACTGCAGGGGTAACATTGACCGACTCAAGATACTTGTTTAGAGGTCATTTATGGAAGATATGTACGTATTGTTTAAGTATTTAAACACTTGAATTTCAAACGTTCAAATAAAGATTCCCTATTTCGTCACCAAATAGCACAAAATCAAGTATTTTGAGTCAAAGTATCCACATTTGACGGTACGGCGCGACTTAACCTCTAAAGCTACGCAAGATAACAATGCCATGTTTATTCCTATCTTTTCTTGCTCAAGGGTGACGAGATAGGCTGCGCCCTTAAGAATTATACAATTTTTAATGACCATGTTAATTTTATTTACTAACCTTCTGGAGGACATATGTCACCTTTTCCAGAAAATATATAAGAAATAGTAGTCCAGTAACGTCATCTGTAGACAATGTACGTATGTATGATCTGATCCTTGTCTATAACTGAAACATATTAGAACATTTACAGGAGATAAAAGACAATATTAGTACTTACTCAAAACAGCTTCTTAAAGCCATGCACAATAGTTTTTTTTTTTTTCATTGGTGCACATTTCTGAAATTATTTTTAATTCAGCGTTTTGAAAATATTTGGGACTGTGTGTAATCGTACAATGCACCAATGTGCATTGTTTTTTTTTTATTTTGCAAAATTAATGCGGTCGTATATACCCGCAAAAATTATATTTTGCTTGATTTCGTAACAACATTTTTAATTAGTTAAATGAGAAATTGTTTTTAAAATTTTTAACGTGATTGGGCTTTTTTTAACAATAAGTTATAAATGAATATTTAGTGGTATCAAAACAATTTAACGGTTCTTCGATATCGATATTAAGTTGTTTCAAAAAATAATATACAATTCATTATAAATCTACCAGGGATGGTTTTAAGGTGCCCGCCTGCCCAATCCACCGACCAGTACGCAAAGCTACGGTCGATACAAGTTTATTCGAAAAAGGAACGTGAACTATGTATTTTAGGCAAAGCATTCAACGAACGTTACACGCGTATATCCTCATTTCAATACCCGCTTATTTTATCGCAGCCGAAAATTGTGAAAATTAATTTTTTGCAGTCTTTTCAGGCATGGTAATCATGACCCAATAATATTTAGAGGGAGGGGGGATGTGGGTACAACACACCTATACGTCAAGTAATATGACATAAAATTATAAGGCATAACTAAATGTTTCATAAATACGAGTTTCCGGCGAGAAGACTACACGCCGGTTCATTGGCTTGCGCCTGTAGGCTAGGGTGACACGTGATTCGCTTACTGTGTAGCCCTTTATCCCTTCGCACTACTTGCACTCAGGCGGCCGCCTTAAGGGCGTTCACGTGGCAAAAATTCTAAATTTCATTTTTGCTTGGCATAGTGTTAGATTTATAGATGTTACTTGTGACTACGTTTTCCACTTGTAGAAATATTTTAGCTCGCAAAGTTTCCCCATAGCGGCATGTCAAAGTCAGAATTTGCTAGTTACAGGAACATAGGTTTAATAAAAATCAAGCGACTTGTTCGAATCAAATAATTTACACTGAAATGAGATATAATGGGCACTATGCTAGAAGATTCAAAAACACAGAATGGAATTTCTTTGTACTTTTTAAAAAAATCCGAAAATTACGAAAATTTATTTCATTTGTGGCCATTTTTAAAAAAGAAAAAACAACTTTGTTGTGTGTTTTTAAATATTTTAGCATATAGATAGGCTGCGTTTGTGTGTGAGGCAGGAGTGGTAATGTTGCTATTGACCGAAGCATGTAACGCAATATCGCTTCTCCGTGCAAGCTACTCAGATGGCCTGCAGTGCTTCACTATTATTCTTTTTCCTATGGAACTTTAAGCGCTGAAAGTCTAGCCCTTGTTTCTATGGTTGTGTTTTTTCGAATCCAATTGTTATTATTATAAATACGTAGAGGTACGTCGATTGTGCAGATACATTCCAGGTCAGGTTGAACGCCAATTATGTATACTTCATTGTCATGTCTGTGACTTGCTGGCGGCTGTTATGAAACGCCTTTGACTATTGCAAGCCAGTAGGAAACAAGGGAATAATGCGTAGGGCTATCGATTGCTTCCCGCTTGTAATGTTATAAGCCAATAGACGATCGATTGTGGCCAGTGCGTATATAGGACTGACAGGTTTAAGCTGCTGCCATATGAATCTGCGAAATTGACGTACCTCTATAGATACGACAGTCTGAAAAAAAAAAAAAACATTTTTGGCCATTTTAAGGGGCCCGAAAATGATGTTTTAAATAAACGCACTAAATTTTTGAAACTATAGCGACATAGTTTGAAGTGTGTTATCTTTTCGTAGATGTACAAATACAATGTGCGTTTAGTAGTTCCGAGGAAAAAAATTATAATCGCTGCAACGCATTTCAAGCGCAGTTAGGGAGGCCCATTAAGACGATTACACAACTGAAAATTTTAGCATGAGTTAAACATTTTACTTTACGATATATTTCAATACATGGCATCTTATGGGATCGTACGCTATGGAGTCGACGAAACCAAAGTCAAGCGGCCTTTTCGGAAAACTGAAAACCTAAGGTCAAAATCAAGATGGCAGTTTGCAGAGAATCAGTATATATTTTTGTAATTATAAAGTGTTATTTCTAAGTGTTTTTTTTTAACTGTACAGTAGTGGGTTTTTATGAAAAAAGAAAAATGGTGTGTATGAAATGTATTCCGAAAAACTTGAAAAAGTGTTATTTTGAAGTATTCGTAAGTGAACTGTTTAGGTTCGTCAATAGATGGCGTTAATTTGTATCCGCAAAATATTTTACAATACGAAAACTTCTTAAATAACAGTTTATTTTCTGACTATTTACGAAATATGCGGTTTATAGCAAATATATGCTTATTTCATAACATAATATTTCCGTTTTCAATAAATATTATTTTTTGATGTTAAACTCTTTACTTTAAAGCCATGATCCCATGTTTGCTCTGTTTTTGCGAGATTTAATTTTTCCCCAAGTTCAAACGAGAGCAGATACCAATAATCAGTTTGGCAGTTGTGTTTGAAATTGGGTTTGTATAATAGCTAATTTTCTCAAGAGGTGAATTTTATGGTTTTGACTAAATTGTCAATTGACAATAATTTCGCGAAATAAAATAATTAGCTAAGACCATAGCATTCAATTTCTTGAAAAAAAAAAAAAAAAGCCATAATGGGTAAAAACGTTTGATACAAAATTGCCAAACAGATTTCTGATATCTGATTTCGTTTAGGTTTCAAAAATAACTATCGGGAAAGAGAAAAAACAGGCTAGCAAGGCTTACTTTTTAAAGTTTTTATTGCGTGGTTGACGAAATACTGAAAGTTACAAAGTCAGTCGCTATATTATTCAGTTGTGTATAGGCCTTTAACAAGCGAGAGTTGGGGAGAAGCTAGTCGCAGCTGCTTCTTAGCCGAGCCACCGACGTCCAGAGGAAGTAGTTACACGTGTCGCCGCTACGCTGCGCCCTGCACCATACACCACCACCCTTAATTAAAACGTTTCTACTTCTGCGCCTCAGGCGGTGTTATTGGCCCGGCCCACATCGTCGTCGGGGCGTCCTCTGGGTGGTTTTGATGACGTCACCAGCCCAGGCTGCACAGATGCCGCGCAGCCCCTCCCACCACCCTTATAAACGCACTCAGCTCTCGTCCCAACATCATCATCACTGAATTCTCCTAGCGTTCCTCGGCCGTTCAAAAATACTGGTCCCTTGGTTCGTCCGGCAGTAGTTATTTTTTACTACCGCAACAACTGCAATCTCTCCTTATTGTTTAATAACGTCGTTACTAAAACCACGTGTGCCCCCCTTGCCTTCCTTTTATGGTTCGTCGTTTCCTTCCGCCATTACTGAAATTACGCAAGCAACGTAACTGTGAAGTCATTTGCAGCATAGTTACTATGCCTGTGTTTTTACAGTTTTTGATTTAACACTTAAACAAGGGAATTCACCTGCCATCAATTTGAGCGGCATAACTAGATAAATAAAGGTAAGAGCGAAGAAAATAATGTTTATAAAAAGTATAAATGCTGTTCACAACTAGCCTACTTCGGGTCGACTCGGAATTACTCGAATTTTTTCGTAGATCATTGATCGTGTTTCTTCGGCACGACAGCGTTCTCTGGTGTTACATTCCCGCCATTCTAATTCTTGGTATCAATCATTGCAACAGTTGGATAATCAGCCCTGGCTAAATGGGTCCGTTGGTTTGTTCTGAAACCGCAAAAGTATGTAATAACTAGACACCTAATATTTTTGCGTTGTTATCTGACAACTGACTGAACTCTGTAAATCACTGTGTACTTATCTGATTTGTGTTGTCAACAGTTTGTGCGGTGCACCTGACGGACTTTCTCAGCCGAATGATACAACGTCAACTGTGGGCGAGTGAAGATACTTTGGTCAGCATTCACATCTAGTTCTTTAGCTCTCCTGAGGGGTGACATGTTGATTATGGAGCATCACCGTAATGAAGTGGCGAGGGAAACGGGAGATCTCCGAGAAAACCCGCTGACCAGCGGCATCGTCCGGCACGATTCTCACATGCGAAAATCCGGGGACTGACCCCGCCGGGAAACGTAATCGCCTTGTTGGGAGAAAGTCAACTGTAGAATGCCCAATATCCTGCAGGCAAAATTATATCCGGTGCTAATAACGTTACTGAACGTGTTCGAATGAATATAGGACAGTGAATTCTAGCCCTTCGCCTGATGATAACAAGAAATTGGCACATCTGTAAGTCATGGAATTGGTAAGGTGTGAAATGAATCTCCTTGCAATATAACGGTTTCTTATAGATAGGGGCCGAAAAATTTTGCGGATTCCATGACCTGCATGTTAGAATTCACTATACTATGCATACTCAAGCCCCGACCTTTTGTCCACTGGCTTCTACTCAGAGGAACAGCAGACAATGAACGAATAGACCAGGCTTGAGTATGCATAGTATCATGGATTCTAGCTTGCAGGTCATTGAATCTACGAAATTTTCCGGCACCTACTTATAGGTAGAGCCACGATTTTATGCCGAAAAGATTTTTGCAACATTTGGTTTCGATGCGTCATGTGCACACCTGCAGCACTGCTACATCGTCTGTGGTTGGATGATTTTACCCTCACTTGCTTTGGCAAATTATTGACGTACAGACTCACAATAATATTATTCTGATTGGTGCAGTAAAATGAGAAACGTGTCTGAACAAATACACGCTGCCAATAACCTTGAAACAGAACTGCCGATGTGCACGTGAGTCACTGAAACAAAGTGGGGCAAAAATCTTTTCGCGACAAAATCGTGGCCCTACTTATAGGTGTTGCATATTCCACATTTTTGACGGGATAACATCACAACAATGTCCTTGTGGTTGTTACAGCATACCATAGCGTGATGTGTACATTATGTCAAGCTATTTAAATACACAGAATCATTCTGCAAAGTTTACCATAGCACCAGGTGAATATCGTCGGGATGCACCATTTTGCATGTATAATGCAGAGGGGCGCCGATGCTGCAGTGGTGAACCCTGCACGCTCATTGGATATAACACCGCCTCTAGGTTCAAGACACTGAACTGATGCGCAATATGTTCACCGTCGGCTCTCCTCTCGCGATTCTCAGTGGCGACCGTATCATTTCGTTACGCAATAATACAATATGTTGTATGTCTGGCTGGGGCTTTAAACAAAGAGTGTTGCACAGTTGCATGTCGATATTATTTAGGAAGAATCCTCACATCAAGAACAAATGCACAATTTCTGCACTACAGTTGACAGTGCATTATGTATTAGTGCACAGAATGCGGGTTGGATCGTCTTACTGTGGAATATCACTATAGCTATTATTGGCAACCACCTATCATACGAGTCGTTTTTAATTGGACGGTAGGTATTGTCTGATGTATTCCACACTAGCGTGATCCATCCAACACGCCATGCTCTTTGCCATTTGATGCGCTCTTTAAGGGCGTTCACGTACGATAAAACCGTAATTTTATATTTATATAAAGTTTTGTAGACGGTAATTGTGAGTGCAGTTTTCTCTTACAAAACAAATTTAGCTCGCACATTTTTCTCATAACGGTGTGTCAAAGTCAAACTTTGCATGTTCTGCTGCCATGTAAATAGTAAACACCTGTTGCCTTAGGCCTACGTAAGTGAAATAATTCACAGTGAAGTAACATATCATGGGCGTTAAAAAGACACCCCGTGAACTATTTGTATATTTAAAACAATTGTTCGGTTTGAATTTTTCATGTATTTCTGCGATAAAGAAAAATATTACGTTGTGGTTTTTTTTTTAATTTTCATTGCATAGCTCAAGGAATGTAGTTCACAACGAATTATTTCACTTAAGTAGATCAGTTGGTTTTCATTATTTGCATTGCAGCGTAAGAAGCAAATTTTGTCTTTGACGCACCGTTATGAGAAATCTATGAGAGCTAAAACTGTTTCGTGAGAGGAAACTGCACTCAAGTATCGTTCACAAAGCTAACATCATTTCTTAAAAATACAAAATTGTGATTTTTCCGCAACTGAACAACCTTAAGTCGTTCATAAGGCCTCTAACGCGTAGGTAGACCTTTAAAAAGATATTTTCGTTCTCAGTAGGAGAGTAGAATAAGACCGTTCGCACAGAGGCATGTCGGCACATATTCTAGTTAATGTCTTTAATAATAAAGCAAATTACTTGTCAGAAATACTCTGAATTAATGGAGTTATTCCGTAGATACTGTACTTCTGCAGTTTTCCTTACTGACTTATAGAATAATTTATTAATTTGAAAACCACATAGTAATAATGTAGGCCTTCAATAGGGCATTAACTCTTTGTTGCCGTTCTCACGTACTGCTCCTACAATAGCATTTGTCCACACAGAATATATTATCCTCTATCCTTGTATTAGTTGAAAATACTATAAAGAATTGGTATTAAGCGCTTCGCAAGCCTTTAGTAATTAAGTTACAAATGCCGTATTATCCTGTAGATATTGTTGAATAAAATGTTCGCAAAGCCAAATGAAATATTGTGTTATCTGGGGTCATAATCAGAACAATGGTATTAACAAACTTTACAGGCATAGATAATTAGCATTTCAATACATAGATAAAAAAATATTCGCCAAAAGTATTAACAACTGAGGACGGGTTGTTTGTTAGAACATAATTTGTTAATATACTACTTTATTCATTATTCTATAACATTTCTTCATTGTTTAAACATATTTCCAGGAACCAAAAATATTTGTTTATATTTTCTTATTGATGTAGGCCTACTACAGTATAACATCATAAAACACAGTGATACATTGATGTGGTCATATGCAATTCAATATAACAGTGTACAATATACTATTGTATTATATTACATTACATTATTATATAACATTATTCTATATATTCTTATATTATATTTGTTGGTGCTGTGGCACCTTCTGGTAATGCAGCCTCATGAGGAAGGATGAAATAACGCACCACTACTGACTGTTTACTTTCAGAATATTCGTGGCAGGCCGTGTTAGTTTTCCCATGATCGCTACAGTAGTTTCCCAGAAATGGTATATGATATTTAAAAGTAACCCAGGCAGTTGAGTCCCGATTTGAATTTCGGGAGAAGGAAGACGAGAGTGCGATCGTCGGACGTGTCAAGAGGCAGCGAGTGACGAAGATTGGAACGACATGTGACCGCTGCCTAAATGAGGTCAATGATAATTATGGCTGTATGGACAGTGGATGGGAGTAAGGATACGTTTATTCGACTATAAAAGAATGTAAACATAATATTTGTTTTTTTTTTCTTTTCAGTAAACTGCAAACAGATAGAATCGTTATTATAATATGTAAGCCCAGTGTGAGTGAATTCCTGACGTCAAATAAATACAACACTAGGCCTATTATGACGTATGAAGGAATTATTCACCCTCAAAGGTGGAGGTGAGAAATTATATTTCGACGATGTAATCTCAACAATATGAAATTGAGTATCAAAATTTTGTATACAGGCTAATGGTGTAAGGACAGAAAAATGCAGAAAATTACGTTTAAAAAAATAACACTCCTTCATAATTTGATTATGGGTTGGAAAACCCTTCATGCTTAAAACTTTGTACCCCTTGACTTTAAGCGATTGGAAATGGCATGTAGGTGATCACCATGCAAATATTCATAAATAATGTCGCCTTGAGTAAAACTGCTAACCATTTCCTCATAAAACATTTTCTGGTAAGTGGCATTGTTGTGGCCTGAGAGGTAGGCAGCCAATAAAAATTGTGTGCATGGCGTGTCAAACTGAAATATTCCCATTCTTATTACTCGTTAGTAAATGGTGTAATGTAATAGTTGAACAAAGTTTTAGATATCTTATTAGTATTTTATTTGGAATGTGAATGGTTAACGTAGTTTTACAGCATATGCTTGAATAAAATTAGAGCCGTCCATCTCCAAACGTGCACGAATGTGACGGTCGTATGTCAGCAACATACCGAGATTAGCCCGTACAGAGCGGCATGCATCTAGAATACGTCGCCAGGGCTTGTATTCATTGTACACTTCAGTTGTGTAAACCAATGCCTTGAAGCGACCCCACATAAATTATTAAAAAAAAAAAAAAATTCGACTGGGTTTAGGTCAGGCGATCTTGATGGCCGTCCAAATAGCCCGATGAACTGACGTGAATGAACGTGTGTATAGTAAACGTCGGGGCAGGAAACTTTTCATATCGACGACGCGCTGCAGATGAATTTCACCCTACTACGAGATGCAATGTCGACTAGTTCTTCGCTACTCCACTCGATCATACTCACTGTGAAGTATTGCTGTAGTGTGAACCACTAAAACACTACTAGCAGGCTGCCAACCTAGCACTACACGACCGAGTCATCACAGGAGGGAAGTGGCGGCATGCCTGGTGTAGTGGAGTAGAAGGCAGACAGGTTACAGCTGAGGGGAAATTCACACTTCACAGTACAGCATGTGTTGATGAGACACTCGTGTGCGCTAGGCAGCAGCAATAAGCATTCATACACCGCCATAATTAACAGAACATACATACAGTCCAAGTATGAGAATGTTAAATCATTGCAATATTTTAGTGGGCCGTAACGTCTCACCAACTGTAAATGTTATTACAGAACTGGACACAACTGGACACCATAGGAAAAATGGGCAAGCAATCGACAACGGCCTTTGTTAGGGGCGCGGTATACCGCATTTTCATCATCATTATTTTATTTTTTATTTATACCAGATATTTTTCTTCTTATTTTAGACACAAAATGTGACTAAATTTGGCTCTAATGAATTTTTTTTTTATCTCTCATAGTTTTCGCGTAATGGCTTGTTAAAGTCATACTTTGCATGTTTCCGTTTTAACGACCACACTAAAACCAACTCATATACCAAACTCAAAAAAATCACAGTGGATAAACACATTGCAGGCTACAATGCCATGCTCATAAAAATTAAGAATAAAAATTATTTGTATTTGAAAATAATATTGAATTTTTAAAATTTTTTATTTTTAGTTTCAGCATTTTTTAAAATTCAAATAATGTTTATTCTTTATTTTTATAAGCATGACATTGTAGCCTGCAATGTCTTTATCCACTGTATTTCTTTTTTAGTTTGGTATATCAGTTGGTTTTAGCGTAGTCGTTATAACGGAAACATGCAAAATATGACTTTAACAAGCAATTACGCGAAAACTATGAGAGATGAAAAAATTTCATAAGAGCCAAATTTAGTCACACTTTGTGTCTTAAATAAGAAAAATATATCTGGTACAAATAAAAAATTAAAAAATGGTGACGAAAATTGCGGTAGACCGCGCCCGTAAGTAGTCCATCCCAGCATTCGCCATGAAAAAAAAAATCAAGATGGCTGGAGCTGGAAATGGAACTAGTATCTTTCCGAATGCGAATCCAACGTGCTAACAGTTGCACCACCTCATTCGGTAGAAAACCTTGGGAAACCGAAATCAGGATAGTCGGAGCCGGACATCAAACCAGTGTCCCACAGACAACAAGTCCAACCTGTTACAATTGTGCCTCCTCACTTAGTTGCTTTGTTATGATGCTTCTGATTACAACTTATGGTTTGAAACACAGGCAAATTCCTCTCTTACACAAAATATTAAAGTAACAACACCGTTTTTATCATAAGTTCTAAGCGATGTCTTGTTTTTATAAATACGTATTTGCCATTGGTTATGCATTTCTTGAACCAAAACTATTTCTTTGAGTAATTGTTTCAGAGATTGGTTGTCACATAAAAAGTCATGCGTGTTTCCAGTACCTGCAGAAGTATTTAAAGAATAGAGGCGTAATTTTTAACCATGTACAAAATTTGATCGGATGATACAATTGTAAGCGTTCGTCATCATGAAACAACGTGATGTCTACCAATTAAATTACTATGCACTGTTTTGTGACGTACCACGTTGTTAGCAGGAATTACATGCTTGAAAATGAATGATTTAACAACTCGTTCACATTTTTCCGACATAAATAGTTGTTTTGGTCAATTAGTAGATACTGGAACTTGATACAATAGTGACCGAAGTAATGTTGGGACTTTCCAGCAGTAACTTCTCAACTGTTCACTTGCTACATATGCACAAAACGTTAGTCACATTTGCCGTTTACATGTATAATCATGTAATACCCGACAATGTTTCTAGTTGTCTACTTCTCAGGCCACCACAATACCACTTCCCAACTTAACATGTAAGTTTTAAAGAAATGGTTCACATTAGCAATTTTTTCTCGAGGTAATATTATGCATTAATCTCTGCATGCTGATCACCTACACGTCACATACACTCACTAAAAGTCAAGGGTTACACAGTTCTAAGCATGAAGGATTTGCCCATCCCTATTGAAAGAACGGAAGGGTGTTCTTTTTGTAACATAAGTTTCTGCAGTTGTCTGTCTCTACACCAGTAGCCTATGTATACGAAATTTCGTTACTCAATAACATAATGACTGAGATTTTATCGTCCAAATACACATTTGCCACCTCCAATGTTGTATTATTGTTTCCCTAGTTTAATTGACGTCAGGAATTCACTACCGTCTGGTTAGCGTACAATAACGACTCACTCTGTATATATGGCAAAATACGATGAAGGTTTTAGTGTAGTATCGACCTGAGGTATGATTTCAGACGGTAATTATAATGGGAAATATTGTTTAATTGTAACTGAAACTAAGGCCTGTGTCCCCTAAGGTAAGCTGTGGTAAGTGGGCAGCGATGTCGTTAAAGACAATGTCACTGTACTTGACACAACGACAGGAACTAAGAGTGGAATAAACCATGTCTGTTAGCTAGCCATCCCAGCATTTTCTTGGAACGAGTTCTTGAAACCATGCATAGCCGTAGTCAGAAAGGCTAGAGCCGGGAATCAAATCCCGGCCCTCCCGTATGCGAATCCTACGTGGTACCGTTGCTCCACATCGCTCTTTCTAGCCCCTAAAAACTGCTATTGTAACAACATAATAAATGTAATTGTACTGTCCAGTTTTCTGTAAGTATATTCACAGGCATAACTGGACAGTGTTACGTCACAAAGAGTTGAGCCTGAAATCGATGAAACACTTTGCAGTATAGTGAAATCCCGGAGGATTATTTTGTATTATTTTAATTTATATATATATTTGGTTTTACGTGCCCTCGAGCAGCACATGGTCTTGCTTAAGGCACACGTTGGGAAGGAGGAAGGGGTCGGGCCATGGCATGTTTAGGAACCATTCCAGCATTCGCCTGGAGTGATTGAGGAAAACTGAAATCAGGATGGCCGGTGCCGGTTATCGAACCCGGATCCTTCCGAATGAGAGGTGAGTGTGGTGGTTAAGTTGAAATGCTGATACATAATTGAATCGGCCATTGTTAAAATGCACTACGTAGAAATTCCAATAAAATCTGTTTTTAATAATAACGTAGATTTTCGGTACGCTTGACTGACTGAAGTTGAAAGAACTTAGTCCTTGCCTTCTATAAATTCAAAACAATCGTATGCTATTCCGTGACCTTTGCTAAAAATAATTAAGTCCCCGTATTTTTATTTTGTAACACAGTGCCTTTTAACAATCAGCGGTTCAATTGTATTCATACGAGAATATCAGTTAAAGATGGTGCTGAAATTTCTCTAGACGTCTAAATCATTTTGTTGCGTGTGCAACGGAGAAGTGGGTTTAATTTGTTGTATAAAAGTGTACAACTTTAATAATGCACGCATTTACGACACATTCATGTATTTGACCAGAGCAGGTAATGTTTCATGCTGGAATAGTGTATGTTTTGTTTTTACACGCGACGCCAGTAGAAAAGTGCGGGTGTGTGTTGACATAAATAGCTTCCTGCAGAGCTGGGAGGTCGCCAGTGTGGGAGGGCTCTGTGGCGACGGCGATCTACGTATTCATGGAACAAAGGCGCGCATAAAGCGGATAATAGAGCGGGAATAAAGGAAAACGGCGCCGGCCACGCGTGTAAGTGCGTGATTATAAAAATGATGGCCATCTCCGTATCGCTGATAAACTCCGCGCCTTGTCCCCGCCCGCAGCTACCCTCCTTTATAAAACCCCCTTCCCCATAAAGACCGCGGGCGGAAATTTTATGGCACGCGCAGTAAAAGCTGGCTGGCTGCAGTCGAAATGAGAATTTCCATAAGAAAATACGGCACATGATCCGGGGTTTATTTTGAAATCAGGTGGCGTCTACAGCTATGTAACCATACCATTACACACCACCGTGAAAAGTTTTGATCAACCTTCCGCGCAATTTACAGGAACTCAAGATAATCCACAATTGGGTGGCAGGAGTTAAGCCGGCTGCCTGGTTGTTGAACTGCGGTGCAGAGGGTTAGAAATACACGAATTTTTGGGTACTTAATGAACGTTTACCAATGTGCCTATCTACGAAAAGAAATCACAGTTCAGAGAAAGGTTATAACGTACTATCAAAACATAACGTGCATTGTAAATAGTCTTTCCGAGTCCTCCAATGTAGCTAAAAACTGCCTTTTCGCTCAGCTGTATCACAAAATCTACTGCTCAGATTGATATGAAACTACGACAGAGCGCTACAAAGAGATTTGGATCGTACTTTCCGGCAGTAAAATAATATGGCCACCATATTAAGTGTCATAGTTCCAGCGCTACAACGGAAACAATGTGCGCCATATTAGCGCCCTGCACATAGGGGTGCTGTAACACTAGGCGCGCAAGTCACAATAGCACTTAACACTGCTTCGCACCTAAGCTCCAGGCAGGCGAGGGGTGAATGGTATGTTTGTGTGTGTGAGGCGAAAATGGGGAACATGCGTGTGTCGGGTATTTAACTAAAAACATTACCAGCATTCAGATTTAATGCTAAATAACAAGTAAACTTAATGCCGAGACTTAAAACAACATCTAACTTGTAAAAAAGCGTCACCGTAAATGTAAGAAATCCAGAAATATTCGAACTGGATGAGAACGCTCTGTGATTGGCTTGACGTCACTAGGCGAAATTCTCTTGGCGGGAAGTCACGTTTTCCTAGTCGAGGCAAGGCCAGTTACGTTGTTTATGGTGTCGGTATATTACTTTAGGAGTTACTAACGACTTGCAGCCACAACACGTTCGTGTTGAAGCATTTAAGCGTGTACTACGGTGGATATTATCTGGTGGTGAATTGTTACAGAATATTCGTTTAATACAAACAAATATGTGTAGCTAATGGTTTGCACCATTTCAGGGCCGCATTTATAGCCTAATTGTTTCTCAGATCTCGCCTGAGAGAATATCAAGTGAAATGCGATTGTGGCGTGAGATTCACACTAAAATATTAGTCGTTCTTCGATACCGTACTTAACATGTTAATAATAGTTTAAATAATCACTAGCCTATTCACGTAAGATTTTACTCTGAAAACCATTTTCGTAAGATGCTTCCAAAAGCTGAACAGCTTCTTTTTTCCGACGATTCTGTCCGATTGTTTGCCTCTCGCGTAATAAATTATTCTTATTTTATAAATTTTGTGACTTACTCTTACGTTCCTTATCTGGGAATAGGATACATAAAATAATAAACCTTAACAAAAAATGTGAAAGGCTGCAATGGTTCGTTGCTATGTGACTGGTCGTAATCACGCTTACACGTTTAAAAATATATTTTTTACTAACTACGATAGTTAACTCAAACTTGGAATATCTCCTACGCATTTGTAGTATATATTGATGGAAACTGAATTTCAAACAATATCTGCTAGGCTTTACAATATTTAGATACAAAATTAATACATTTTAATGTGTTCTGCTACCTACCGTGACTTCTAGAACTACTTGGGTTTTTCCATGCTGCTGCTATCTACCGGTAGACCTCGAACTATGTGTAATTCTTCGCGTGACGTGTGCGAGTTATTTACTCTAATATTTTAATGATTACCTTTAAATTAATATTTGTGTGTGTGTGTATATATATATATATATATATATATATATATATATATATATATATATATATAATTCTTTCTTCTGTGTCACTATCGGCGTTTATAAAAAGTAACCTGCTTGGGTTTTACTTGTATCTCTTAAATGCCTCGAGTTTAAATAGCGCTTAGTTTGTGTTTAGGTCACTCAGATTACATTTCACAAAAGCAATTATTTGTAGAAATGTAATAGGTTTGTTCGCGTGGTCTGCCAGTCTGCCAGTTTTGTGCCAGTTCTGCTAGTTTTCTGCCAGAAGGCGTTCGTTTTACCGGAAGTGTTTTTTTGGTATGCTGTTCGGGTGGGACTAGCAGATGCCATTTCTGCCCATGCTCGGCGAGTAAGGGCAGAACTAGCAGCAATGAAAAAACGTCACGTGTGACGTCACATGACGATGCTTGTTCAAAACAAACTCTCTCGTCACGTGTTAAACAGTGATATAATTTTTGTCCCTGCTGTTATAATCAAGTAATAGAAGAATTGTGCAAATTCTTTTCTTTCCGAATTAATTAAAATCACCGTAGTCGCGAACAAAGCCAAATAAAGATGCAGCGTACTCGTAGTTCTTTTGTAAATAGTGTCGAGGTTAACCTAATGGTAAATGTGCATCATACCTATATTTATATGTTTGTGGTCATTGTTTAAATAACTCCAAGATTACGTTATGTGATTTTGTATAATGTGTTACGATTTCGTCTACGAGTTGTTTTACACATTAAATGCCTTTCCCAGGCATTTAGTGAAGAAATCTTGAAACACATCAGTATGGGAATTTGACAGTAAAATCGTAGAATGTAAATTTCGTATTATATGGAGAAAATTAACCAAACTTGTCCTTTAACAAGTCAAGTTACCCCACAAAATGTTGCAGAATAGGCCTACTAAATACGAACATGTCATCATTACATGAGTGCAGAAAGTAATTACAAATAGGATACCAAAATTCGTAATTTTAACCATTTTATGGTAGGCCTAGTTCAAGTTGTTGTTTAACACTTTCCTCAAAGGGTATTTTATAGTTACGACTTCATTTTTGGAGGCAGAGGTACAGAAATTTACAGGGTATGGACACACAACATTGTAGGATAGAAGCACTATACATGTGAGGCAGGGACATATAAAATCATGGAGCAGGGGTATAGAAGT
>PNEQ01090029.1:0-5000 GCA_003012365.1 Medauroidea extradentata
TGTTATTTTTGTGTAGTCACGTTTAGGTTCATTTTGGTTAAAATTATTAATAAATTTCACATCTGAATTCTATACTAAATGGTTGTTAAACGTAAGTTTTTTAGTACGTCACTTCCAGTAGAGTCAACACAACACCTTTACGTATATATATGAAAGTTTTACTATTTTACTCCACACGTAAAAGTGAAAATAAGCAGTAGAATGTAATATACTTTAGTATACTACACTAGTAACAGTATATTTTGCTAGTTGTTTTTTTATAGATGATCGTGTTATTTATTAGTAAACTTGAAGTGTGTGTGTGTGTATATATATATATATATATATATATATATATATATATATATATATATATATATATATATATATATGGGATATATGTAACTTCTTGGAGAAGTAAATTCATATTTTCTATTTACTTGTTACACTTGGGATTTTTTTTTCATATGGTACTAAGAATACATTTATATATATTTTTATACGTTTTACTTTTGCCTTGTTGGCAGCTGTGTACCTGATTATTGTTCTATTCACGTGTATTGTTTAAATATTGTAATTCAAATAAGGGAACAGGTT
The DNA here is from genome assembly GCA_003012365.1 of Medauroidea extradentata. NCBI lineage: Eukaryota > Metazoa > Arthropoda > Insecta > Phasmatodea > Phasmatidae > Medauroidea > Medauroidea extradentata. Next base: position 577 of record PNEQ01090029.1, read on the forward strand.
ATCAAAAAAGAAAATATTTGAGAATATCGCCCACCTTAATTTTAAAAAAAAATTAATTATTTAATACTTCATTTATATATGTAGTTCTTTTTGCACTCCTATCACTATCGTTGCATCTGTTAATTATTTCCTCCAATTTCTTTTAGCATTGAAAACCCTAGAACTCAGGGTTACAATGAATAACAGCAGTTTTCGTTTCAATATACACTGTTTCAGTATAGCATCTTAGAACTTTCTAATTGCTCTACTGCAAAATGCATTCCTAGTGACATCCATAATTTTTGCAGTGGATTCTTCAACTGTAAGTTTGTATCACTTTTGCAGTTGGCCTCTGACCCATTTGACGCCTTCTGGAAGTTTCTAAGCCAATAATAAAATTGTAAATATTACAGACCTGTATCACTTTAACGGCAAGCAGCTAATGAGCATCTACTGACTGCTTCCGTTAGCAAATTATCTTGCAGGCTAGCCTACAGGTCAGTGAACCCGTGAATTTTTCCGGCCTCTGTGTATAATAAATGCATGTTTAGAGAACCCTTGGAGTAATCTACTTCATTTGAGCTCGAGTACCCCCATTCTACTGTATACACATCTTACATGGTCTGCCAGAAGCCGAGCAAATACAGAATATATAAGCAGTGAGAAACCAGGAGTGTGAAGAATAAGCCTTGATTGCTTCCTCCCTAAGTTGGAGACCTGACGAAAGAAGAATATGTAGCAAACGTATTATCGCTGTTACGTCAATTAGTACACAACCCTGCCACAGAATATTTAGGAATACAGAAGTGAAATAGCAGGTAAGACGGCAAATTCAATCACTTGAGAGACACAAAATTCGCGTTATCATTTGGTAACAGACTAAACTTCACTTTCCTATAACTAACAGAGCAATCTTCGATTACATTGGCCACGAACTTTCATGTGTTGTGATTTACGTGTGTTACGTCTTTACAGAGATTGGTCTCTCTACGGTGTAAGCATTCTCCGCGGCAAGTCACAATATCGTCCAGCGGAAGATGTCGAACTAGGCTATGGTCACTTGGAGTCTAGTCAGCTGTCAGAAAATAACGCGGATTGCGCATGTCTCTATCAATCACACCCGCCAGCAAAATGGCTTCCCTGGCCAGCAACGTGGTGGAAATGCCTAGTGCCAATGAGTATACGACAGCTTCCCTGCTAGCCGGCAGCCAGGCCAATAGTAAACGTGCCGTAACACGCAGGAGCCAATCATACACGGGGCCGATATCAACAGCCTCGGGCAGCCAATAAGCGACGAAGTTCGCCCGTATCAAACGAGCCGTCTCGTAATTTCACGTCTGTAGTGCTATTTAGTCTGTGACCCTGCTCTGATGTCGACAACTGCAGGCCTAGTTGATAACCACCCACGAGTCACTACTGCCTGATTGATAGAGACCGGAAAAATTGTTCACGACTTGTAGGCTAGCCTCCAAGAACATATATGTATTCAAGCAGACAATATCTGCTCTATGACTAGAGACCTGAAAAATTCGCGTTTCCATTTGGGCACAAGCTACAATTCCAACAACTGTGTGTTTGTGTCACTTTCACAATTGGCCTCTGACTTATTTGACACATCCTGGAAGTCCTTGAGCCAATAATCAAAATGTAACTAAAACAAACTTATATCACTTTAACAGCAAGCAGCTAATGAGCATCTGCTGTCTGTTTCAGTTCACATATATTCTTGCAGGCTAGCTTACAGGGAGGTGAACCCCCGAATTTTCCCCGTCTCTATCTATGACACAATTATATGGGGCTGCATTTAGGTGCTTTTGTACTATTGGTAGAGATACGTCAATTTCGTGGATTCATCTGGCAGCAGTCTAGACTTGTCAGTCTTATACACCCACTGGCCACAATCGATTATCTATTGACTTATAACTAGAGACATGCAAAATTCGCGTTATCATTTGGTAGCAGACTAAACTTCACTTGCCTATACATAACAGAGCATAATCTGCTATTCAATTGGCCACGAACTTTTATGTGTTGTCATTTACGTGTGTTACGTCTTTACAGATATTGGCCTTTCTACCGTGTAAGTATTCTCCGCGGCAAGTCACGACAATATCGGCCAGCGGGAGACGTCGAACAAGTCTATAGTCACTTGGAGTCTAGCCAGCGGTCAGAAAAAAACGCGAATTTTGCATGTCTCTACTTATAACCGTACCAGCAGGTAGCAAGCGATAGCACTTCGCATTATTTCCTTATTTACTACTGGCTTGCTGTAGTCAAACGCGTTTCGTAACAGCCGCCAGCAAGTCACAGACATGACAATGAAGTATACATAATTGGCGTTCAACCTGACCTGGAATGTATCTGCGAAATTTACGTACCTCTAACTCTTGGCTAAGCGACTTCCGGGAAGTGTCAAATATGTCACGGGCCAATTGCGAAAGTGGCACGAACGTACAGTTTCTGGAATTCTAGTTTGGGGCCAAAACAAAACGCGAATTTTTCAGGTCTATACTAATTGATTTCAACAAGACAGTGTTCTTTTTTCAGTGCGATACGGAGAAATAACGGAACCCCATGCTTATATTGTCTCGAAACGACTTCCTTCATACAAAAGCCAATGAACATACACTAAGTAAAGTTAGGATATGTAGAGAACTGTGGATTCTAGCCAACGTATCCTCGATTCTGCAGAACCTTGCACTCCCTACTTACGAGAACACACCAATTTATTGCATGTGTAGCAGCTTGGTTTCCTTCAGCCACCACATTGCCGCGGCTACAAGGGGGAAATTTAGGGGAGAAATATACCACCGGGATATTAACTGCCCTGCCCAGCGTATATAGTAATTTAGCATTCATGCATTCCAATCCTCTTCCCCCTCGTTTCTGGTCTACATTATTACTCATGCAAATCTTTCCGTTTATGTTTCGCGGCAGCGCGGGCAAAGTTTACTGTGGGTTGTTTTTCATCGCACGGGCTGCGCTGCTTTTGCCGTGAAATACGGCTCCGGTCCCGTTTACAATAAGGCAGCGGTGCGGAGTTTAATGCGACTTCCGTAACAATACTCATTTATACGTGCGCCACCTGTATTGTCGTGCCGTTTTAAACGGGCGCGCAACCAATCCGTTGTTCTGAAAGGAAATACTTTATTACTTTCCTCCCGTCATTGTGAGAGTGCTTTTGTTCAAACGTTGTTTTACGAGAGTTGGAAGGAGACAGCACAGCGGTATATATTTCTCTTATGTAAAAAACTTATTTTTCAAATCACGGCTACGGTTATTTCAATGAGAAATGTGAATATTAACCGTCTGATTCTAGAATCTTGTCAAGTTCTTTCAGATGTTAAAATATTTGGCTTGCTGTTTCATTGTAGTCCGTGATAAATTTTCACCCTGCAATTGCTATGCCAAACCGTTTGTTACCGGTGGGTAAAAGGTCCCGAGGTCAATTCTCGACAAGAGAATTGAAATTTTATGTTGCCTCCCTGGGTTGAGGACAGCGTCACAGACTAAATAGTAACACAGACGAGAAATGACGTGCATGGCGTGGGTAAACTTCAACGCTGATTGGCTGACCGAGGTTGTCGATACCAGCCCCGTGTCTCTTTGGTCCTTGCATGTTACGGCATGTTTCGTATTGGCCTGGCTGCCGGCTAGCAGGGCTGCCTCCTTATGCTGATTGGCAGTAGGCGTTTCCGCCATTTTGCTGGCCAGGGAAGCCGTTTTGCTGCCGGTTACTTCACTTCTGTATTCCGAAATATTCTGTGACTGGGTGTTGCGTCTGTCCCTTAAGCTCCTGCCCTTCGGAAGACTATGGCGAACCACAACAGTGTAATCCTCGCGTAATAACCCCAGGTGTTCCCCAACCTGAGGCCACCAACTAAAAAATAATAAATTAAAATTACAAACAAAGTGGTGTTATCATGAGAAAGTACGTGCAGCAACATGTACATATATTTAATTTTTAATGCACTTGTTTTCTTGCTGCTTTAGTAGCACCGTGCAGAAATCCGACGTGTTTTCAAATAAAAATCATTTTTTTTTTAAATTTACGACTGCTAATTGAAATCCACGTACATATGCATATACAGGTTGTCCAGGAACAAACAACTAATTAACACACCACGCGAATCCTACACTAAATTGGAGACGAAAATGTTAGTGGCAAAACGTTGTGTGAATACATTTTATGTGCGTAATGTGGCAACACTGCACGGGGATAGTCCCCTCATGCGCTCCACAATCAGGTATTATTTCATGTATGTTAAGTCAAGTAAACATAGAATCGTTGGACGGCTCAGGGGTTTAACCTGGACCAATAATACGCAGGTCCGAACAGTAGTAGATAAGTAAGCTGTCTATGGAATGCAAGAGATGAGTATAGACAGTGCTGTGTTGCCACATTGTGAAAATAAAATGTCATCGTACAACATATTGCGACTAAC
>PNEQ01090029.1:10000-12712 GCA_003012365.1 Medauroidea extradentata
CTGCAATATGTCAGCGTTCAATTCGGACATGTAACAAAAGAGTAGCGTAACAGTCTAGTCACCACATAATGTCTTTTGTGTGTTATAAACAGAAATAATGGCATATCGCAAAAATGTTTTGTGCCAGCATGGCCTTAACAACACTGTACTTTCATGTGACAGGATACGTCTGAGAGAACGTTACTGACTTCAGACTAATAACAGGCATAAACTATTACAACAGCGGGAATATTATTGGCTCAGTCAAATAGGGTAGCAGCTACGCGTACAAGCTAAAGCTAGTAATATTTTCATAAGCTGAACGTGCGTTGGAACCCAGCAAGCAGTCAAGTTTTCCCGCGATAAACCATCATCTCTAGTCATAAGCATAAAGAAATTGTCCTTCGATGAACGTTGTCGGTACTGGCGGGTAGTATCAATCTCGAACAGCAAATTATCGTTAGTTTCACAGCTTCTACACATAATGCATTAATGAATATGTTCGGGATAGTAAGTAGTAAGAGATATTAAAAATGCGTGTTATGCCACGTTTTTGTTTGTCTTTTCAGAGAAACTTCAGTTGTTTAATTTAAAATCGGTTGCAAAATTTCACGCGCGGAAAATAACAAGCAGAAAATAATTATTTAATAAAATGTTTAATTTGCAAAGATTAATAAGGTAATTAAAAGAAGAAAAAATATTTATTTCCTATTTAAGTATTTGTAAGATTTAAAACTAAATACTGGGATGCATGAAGTATATATAATGGTACGGAGTGTACAGAAACGGTCGTTGAGAAAACTTACACAGTAATACATGTCATTAGCAGCGCAATGAAATGTTTAGTGACTTCGGTGAAGTATTCGTGAATCAATTATCCCAAGATTTTTTTGTTTAAATTTTATAAGTATATTTTTTCATAATAGAAATTATTGTATACTTCTTAATTCGTTTTCAAAACGTGGAGTATTATTATACATATTAAAAAGAACTTTTTTTATACCATGCTATTATTCTAAATCATTTCATTTTTTTCTTTAGGCGACACGTTATTTAACACCATGTAAATGGATTTGGGCTTATAATAACGAATCATGTAGGCAGTCGATGAGCGGCTGGTATCTGCCCTAGTATAAAGTGTGAAGTATCGCCTACAGTTTGTATGCACTTTATTAGAGAGGATGATGTATATGAAAAAAAATTTATAATTTTCCTGAGTTCCAGTGCAACAGTCTCCCGTTTTATATTATCGCTATTCGTGTGTTACCTTCGAGCTGGAACAATGAGATATCTATAAAGTTCATACTGAATGTTTAATTTTAGTCTGTAAACACGTCGTATATAATAATAATTTACCGACTATGTACTGTGTAACATGCTAGAGTGTTCGGATACTATTTTGTAACTAATGGCTTTCACCGTTTTACTCTTCCTTTCTCGCTAAGCGTAGTGTTATAAAACCAACTGGAAAATAAGCGTACACATATATCCTTGACGACTAGCATGCAGAATACTAAACCGCAATTTTTTCTTATCTGCAGAAACTCAATACGAGAGCTGAATTACCCTCTGTAAGCACTGTACAATATATTTTCACTCCACTTACTGAAATTCAACATCACTGTACAGTAACAAATGAAAACTAGTTTTCAAGAAAAGTTAATATAAGTGAAAATATTGTAAATTTTACAGGAAATGCTTCTAATGTGCAAATATGTCTATATATTAACAAACATTTTAGTTTATTTACAAGTAATGATTGTACATCTACTGATAAATTCTTTTACATTTTACAACAATTGCTTGAAGTGTCATAAAATGTTTGGCGGTAAGTTTCCAAGAAATTTGTTGTAAAATTACAAAATATATTATTTAAAATGTAACAGGCCGTCGAAGTTTATTACGCGAGTTCATTGGCCTGCATTCTAGAATCCATTGTCCTGTATATACTGAAGCCCTGACGATTTGTCAACTAGTTGCTACTCGCAGGAACAACAGACATGAACGAATAGCCGGCGCTTTAGTATGTATAAGATAATGGATTCTAGCATGCAGGTTATTGAACTCGCGAAATACTCCTTTCCCTACCAATAAGTGACTTCGAAATAGCCTACAGCCGTTTGGCGTCTATTCTGTTGGCAGAAAACAGCGTGTATCTATGTACGCATCCATTTTAAAGAAAAAAATTGTGTAACCTTCAAAATAATTAAGCACATACCGTATAGTTACAGTATGTAAGGTGTTCTTAGTAGGTCGACCTGCTCGGAAGCCCATGGCAATATATAATGTATAGAGATACAGGTATATCGCGAAAATGTTTTGTGCCAGCATATCCTTGAAAACACTGCAGTTTCTTGTGACATGTATGACTGGGTGATAAACGTCAGACACAGCATAGTTGTCTGCAGACCAATAATAGGCATCAAGTATTACAACAGCGGTATTCTTATTGGATTAGTCAAATAGGGCAACAGCTATACGTACAAGTTAAGCCAGTAATCTTCTGGTAAGCTGCACGTGCGTTGAAACATAGCAAACAGTCAAGTTTTCCCGCGATAAACCATCATCTATAATTAGAGCCCACGATTTTTGGCGAAAAGAATTCTACAACAGTTTGTTTCAATGTCTTACGTGCACATCTGCAGGTCTGCTTCTTGATTATTGGAAGAATGTATAATTGCACAGACGTGGCTCATTTGACTTGTGCCAACAGGAACAAGGTTACTGCGACAC
>PNEQ01090029.1:12812-24002 GCA_003012365.1 Medauroidea extradentata
TGTCTGTTTGGCTCCTGCATGTTACTACAGGTTTCCTATTGGCCTGGCTGCCGACTAGCAGAGCAGCTGCCTCACGCTGATTGGCAGTAGGTGTTTCCGCCATGTTGCTGGCCAGGGAAGCCATTTTGCTGGCGTGTGTGACTGAGTTCGCCTTCCTGCCGACTATTTCACTTCTGTATTCCTAAATATTCTGTGGCGACACCACACGTCTGTAATTTGCGGGTAAAACCCCGAGACACTGATAATTTAAAACAGCCAATCACTGACCACGAAGCAGAGCTGCATGTGTGCACATAAGGCACCGAAATAAACTGGGGCAAAATTCTTTTCGCGAAAAAACAAGGTCCCTATTAATAATGTATCTGTCAGCCAATCATAGCCCAACTATGCTGTGATTGGCCGAGAATTCTGACTAACCAGAGAGAGAGTCTTGCTCCTCATTGGTGCTCTGTGTCTTTTATTTTCTCAGCTTCTGTCGTGTATGCAGTTTTTCCCCCTAGTTTTGAGCACAGGAATCCTGTGGCGCATGCATACAAGTATTGCCGAAACATCGGAAGAAAAGAAAAGTCGGAAGTGGCTTCAACCTAGAAGCCGAGATACTTAAGAGGGCGTGGTACATAATTCAACGTTAAAAGCATTAATCTGTAACTGTAGCTTTCTTGAAGCCAATTTGCGAAAACTAAACAATGGCAATCCTAGACAATAATTTCAGCCAACGTTGCAAATAAAATTGTTCCCAGTGTTACCAACTTCTGAGGCACAATCTCTGACGTCAGAACCTCGTGCATTTAACTGCGGCGCAAGAGATCACGCGTTACGAATGAGCAATTCTGGTTGAATACTTATTCATAAAGTAGGCAAATACCATTATCTAAGAGTGTCATTGAGTATTTTATCCATATTGGCTTCGAAAAAAGCGTAAAATCAATTTATGTTTTCGGCGTTTATTTATCTACCACGCAATATTAAGGTGTAGTTGTTATACGGCAAACTTTATGTTAAAAGAAATTATTTTCTGCATTTTTCAAATAAGACTTTTTAAAAATAATTACGATTTCCTATGCCGTAAAAAAATATTATTGTTCCGAAAACCAAACAGCCACAATTTTATTTTATAATTTTTCTACACGGAAGTATTTTTACTGCGTGGACTCGCGTTATTTTCCTGTCGCTGCTCGCGTCGAAGATGACACCATTCTAGTTCGCATCTGCATACCTAGCCATTCTATGCTCACGACGCCTTTGTATTCTGCTCCGTGACTCGCGCGAAGTAACTGTTGCCTTTCCCTCCCCAACATCTGCTTCCCTTTTCATCTAGAATTTATATTTACGCCCGTTATGAAGGTTGCCCACGACCTTTGTTTTCATGTCGCGCTTTCTCCCTCCTACAACGCAGTATCTTTCGCGTACGTGGCTGTGTTTGCAAAGGGCACGAGCGCATTGTTCCTTGTCCCGAAAGGAAGGCATAAATTTTTTAAGGTTATGTCATATATATTTTTTTACGTGGAACCCTGACTGTAATGTAATTCCACGCCGCATTTTCGCAAAGGATATTCACAGAAGCTGTAAGCACGTGGCATCATAGCATTCGGATACCGCATCCAACCTCAACGGAAAGGAACATTTCATCCATTTTAAGATTACTTATTCCAGTGTACAGTTTCGTCTCAGCTGTTAGTTCATAGGAATGCCAACTGTTTATCATACTTTCCCAAAATGTAATGGCTGGCTCGCTGTTTCGTTGCAAATTTGTTATTTACTCAAATTCGTGCAGGCCGCATCCGTCTAACAGGAAGTCAAATATACAAGAAACTTTCAATGTATGTATTATCAAAGTCTAACTTACATCTAATAAAATGTCGAAATTTTTTTTTATTCAGATTAACGTTGACTGAAAGTGAATTCTATTTAAACAAATTTTTCAAAAACCGAAAAATTTATTTTATTTCTGTGTTATTAGTTCTGTGAAAATGAAAAATAAATCACCGGTCTTATCAAATCAAATGTGATGTTTTAAACAATATTTAGAGCAATCATATATAGGCCTAGTGTCTGTACTAGAGCTTGCATGTACACACAGAACAAAATGCTTTCTATGACATGTTTCATTTTTGTTCATTTTTTAGTACAGGAAAGCTAAACAAGAAGTTACCAGCGTAGTTTATAAGCCTGCTTTCCTAAATTAAAAAAAAAATTGCAAATTAGCATTAAATGATAAAATCGTTTGCGTACATATAGGAATATTAAATAATAGAAATAATTTAGACATATTATAAACTAAATATACCACAGATAAGTCAGTTTACTAAGTAATATACGCGTTCCCAGTATGATAAAAAAGGGGAACAAATTTTCTGAGACGTCTTTATAACATAATGATAAAAATAGCCGCCATTTCCAAAATGTTACCAAAGAATGAACGAAATACAGAAAAGTTCAGTAGAATAACTAAATAGAATACGCGTGCCAAGATTAATGAATTTCGGAAAAATATTTCCTCAAATATGTCACGTTATAACAAAATAAAATAAACAGCCGCCATTATACAAATGTGAACACACGAATAACGAAATACACTAAATTCAAGTCAGTATGCTAAGACGTATGTGTGTTCTAAGTTTAATAAAATTCTAAAAAAAAAAAAAATCCTTATATACATAAAATTATTCTAAATACAAAAAAAAATTACTACCGTTTTGAAATTATTAATAAATGTGAACGAAATACTCAGTCAAAAGAGAAGTCAAATTTCCAAGGAGTATATGCGGACCAAGATTATTAAAAATAATAAAAACATTTCTCGGTTATGTGAAACTGAAATAACTGTCGTATTTATAGAAAATATAACACAGGATGAATAGAAAATACAAAATTAAAGTCAGCATGCTAATTTGTATATGTGTACTAAATATGATTGAACCCAAAAATAAATCCTGAGATACGTTATATTATGCTAAAAATATGAAATTGGACACTATTTTGAAAATGTAAACACAAGATAATCTAAACACGCAGAAGAAAAGTCAGATTTATATGTAGTATGTGTGTAACAAGTATGATGAAGTGAAAAATAATTTCTAATATTTGTAATACTATGCTAAAAATATGAAAATGGTCGCCATTTTAAAAATATAAACACAGGGGACAAAGTAAATACACAAAAATAAAGTCAGCTTTGTATACAATACCTATATGTATACCACGTTTGATGAAATTATAAAGTACGCTTCCTTACATATTATCAAGTTTAATCGAAAAATATTAAAATGGCCACAATTTTGGAAATATGTACAGGATGTAAGCGAAATATATAAAAGTCAAGTCAGGTTAATAAGTACTATATGTGTACAAAGTTTGATAAAATTCGGTTCCATGGTTCATAATACACGGACACCTACACACACAGATTCATGTTCATTAGAATAATTCAAAAATTAATGTTGGACGTCAGTGAGATTACGAAAGCCACGTGAGTGTAAACAAAATTTTACACACCAATCAAGAATTTTTATATGTAAGAACATTATACGTGTTTGAGAAGACATGTAAATATAGAATATTCTGCTTTGTGTTGAATTACACAAACTTTCAGGAATTTATTAAGTCAAAATGGCTTAAACCAGAAGAACATGCAAACATAATATACAACGAAGCGTTCCATGGCCCCAACCATCAACCCAGTACGCGTGGTTTAAAATAGATGTAAAAGAATTATTGATTAAAGTAATAAAACGAAAATAATGTACCGTAAATTTATTTTTTGTGTATAAACAAGGCATTTCGGGCAAAAATAAATGACACATTTCTGGCAGTATGATACTTTTACAAACGGTTTTTAATTTACAGTAACAACACCAGTTAGTGAAACATTTTATTTGTAGCTTACTGTTCCGAAAATTGATTATGAAATGTTGCAAAAATAGATATCCGAAAATTTTTGGTTTGTGAAACCGTACTAATTTTTGGTAATGCATTATAACATTGTTTTAATTTCTCGGAACTTCTACGACAATTCACATAAAATTTACTGAGTTAATAAAAATAAAGGGAATATTTAAATGGTGAAGCAGTTTATGTTGCATACAACGCGGTATGAAAATGCTAATTAGCAGTTTATTTTTCACTGCAAAACGTAATAAATTTCGGCACCTTAACATTAAAGGACTTATTAAAATTTATAAACAGTATTTCAAAATATGTTTATACTTACATATACCAATAAATATGACCAGTAATACTTAGAAACAGGAAAAATTATCGGGTTTTCTTACCTAGGCTAACCTGCAAGAATATCCGCGTACTCATGCAGACAATAGACGCTCATTGGCTGTTCACTGGCACATTGACGCAACATTGGTAGAGGCACGAATATTCAGTTGGCTCATCAGATAGCAGCCTAGACTTCCCAGTACTGACCACATTCGATTATTCACTGGCTTCTAACCGTACTAGTGGACAGCGCTTGATATCATCACTAGTGGCGTGAACTTTTCGCGGAAATAATTTCACCCCAAGTTGGTTACAGTGCCTTACGTTCACAGCTGCAATTCTGTTTCATAGTCAGTGATTGGGTGTTTTACCTCTAATGTGCCTTGGGGTTTTACTGGAAAATTACTTAGTTATGTGTGATGTTGCAGCAACCTTACTGACATTAGTGCAGTCAAACGAAAGACGTTACTCTACAATGACACACTGCCAATAATCATGAAGCGTAGCTGGAGATGTGTACGTAAGGCCCTGTAGCAAACTTGGACAAAATTATTTTCACGGAAAGTTCGTTGCCCTAATCGTCACGAATTATTTCCTAATTTACTTACAGTCGTCTAAGGTGTGTCAAAGACAAATGCCGCCCAATCACAAAAGAGTCAATGAAGCATAACGCTCAACATGGCCAATATTAAATGCATGAAATACTCATACCTCTAATGAATGAGCCAGCATATATTTCGTTCTTTATAATATTGCAGTAGGTTTTACCCGCGGCTTCAGTCACTTCTATCAAAATAATAGTGTTTTTGCCAATAAAACGCCAATTCTCTGTACCCCTGGATTGGTGCTCTATTGATAAAAAATACATAGCAAAATTGCAGAGCATTATAATATGATGCTACTGTATAGTATGTTGTTTGTCAATCATAACGTAATATTTTATCCATGTCAACTATTATTCTCTTTGTCATAAGACTTACTCTTTGTTAATTTGATTATAATTGTAATATGTGTATGTATACAGTTGACAACACCTACATCCCGGAGTAGATTTATCTACTCAAATTGGGATAAACAGGTGGCAAAGATAAATAAAAAAAAGAGCATTTATTAACGTATTTCTATAACTAAAAAGTAAGTTTAATATAATAAATGAAACAGCTGTTTCTCGCGGCTTTGCCCACGTGTATAACTGAATTAAAATTGTAACATTGTGAACAAATATTTACTATTCAGTTGTATGTTACTTAATTAATACCATATTTTAAAAATCGGCATAACCTTTCATGAAGTATATAATTTGTGAGTAACACAGATACTTTGTATAGCTCAGGTCATTGAATGATGTAAGTGTAATAGGTAAGAACAATAGGTGCTAAATAACACACCAAGAAACACATCCGAGCACAATCAATGATCACTACGTAGCTTAGTATTGCTGTTTGGCATGTTTGGTGTCATTATTTTATGCGTAACTGTCTATAGATTTAGTGAACACACACCTAAACAAAGAATCTGACTAAAATTCGGCTGGATTTAAATACCACCGGAACTGTGCTTTTCTTCCTCATAAAAAAGTATCCTGTGTGTTTTTCCGAGACCTAAGATACCTTCATACTAAACGTCATTGAAAATAGTTCCGGCATTTTAGCATTATGAGGTAATTCCAGAATTACGCACCTGAACTAATTCACAGGAACCATGAATTTTTTCCGGGACAAAAATAATCTCTGTGTAAAAAGTCATGTCAATATGTTGCCCTGTTACTGCGTAAAGGTAGGACGAACTAACAGACCAACAAACACACTATTTTGCATTTATAATGTTATTGTCATCCAAGTTTTTTTTTTTAATAATGTTAAGAGCCAATTGGAAATTAAAATATGTTTGATTTATAGCATGCAGCCAAAAGAAAATACGAAATTTTTAATCCGTAGTAATAGATGTTTAATGTACACACTATCCATACACAAAATAGTAGTAAATATTTTAACGGATAATTTTCAAGCTCGATCCGTATCAGTTGTTTATTATAAAGTTATGTTTGATTTACAATTTGTATTTAATACAATACAAGTTATATATCTAGCTCCTAAAATGATTGGATTACTCCGGGTAACCACCGTAAAATTTACAAGAAATTGCTTACAAAAATTCTTCAGTCAAGTATGATATTACTCCAAATAATAATGTCATCAGGCTAAATTCTTCTTGTAAGATTGTTTCAAATCTGAAATCCTTTAAACACGGTTTATTTCGTATTTGGCGTTCAGCAGGTTTATGTGTGACAAAAACTAGTTTCTCTCTCCTTATTTATCCTGGCTAACGCGAATTCTCTCAAATGCCTTTTTTTCCAGCGGAACGTCCCAACAACGGCCACAAATCATACTGTAAGTAGGAAACCAGGTTTCCTTACCAGAGAAGAAAAAGAAGAAAGAAATCTTGCAACTTCTTACTTTTATAAATGTTTATGAATCCCAAATACATTTTTGTTACATCCTGCGGGGCGTGCCCGGGAAATGCCAGGGCAGGCCGGTATTTCACATTGTTTTATGAACAAAGTTTGGGAGAGCTCTTGGCGGGTAGATATGCTCATTTTCTGTGTGCGTTTAAATCTTACTGCAATTTTTTTTTCTGTAGCTATTTTCCCCGCGTATAGCATAGGAAACAAATTTATTAAGGCGAGCATATTAAGTAAGTTACTTTCTCTGCGCGTTACGTTTACAATAAAAACTCCCAGCGATTTTTATGACAAACAGAGTACTTCTCACTGCTATGGTATGTGTTCATTTTGTAACCCCCAATCGTGTGTATTTTCGCAAACTGTAACAATTTCAGTTCCCACCAAATTTTAACAGCAAGACATAACTAGAGATGGTGGTTTATCGCGGGAAAAGTTGACTGTTTGATGGATTTCAATACACGTCCAGCTTACCAGAAGATTACTGGCTTTAGCTTGTACGTGGAGTTGTTGTCCTATTTGACTGAGCCAATAAGAATCCCGATATTGTAATACTGGATGCCTGGTATTGGTCTGTAGACAGCTACGTTGTGTCAGTGTTTTCAAGGCTATCTTGACACAAAACATTTTCGCGATATACCATCATCTCTAGACATAACATATGTATAGATTATGGTACATCACGAAAATGTGTTGTGTCAACATACCCTTGAAAACACTGACACAACGTAGCTGTCTACAGACAAATAATAGACATCAAACATTACAGTAGCGGTATTCTAATTGGCTAAGGCAAACAGGGTAAACGCTCTACGTTCAAGCATATTTTCGTTAGCTGAACCCAGCAAACAGTCAAGTTTTCCCGCGATAAACCATCATCCCTTAACATAGATAAAACATTTGTAATACAAAATTTTTCATCTTAGATTTACAAAAAATTCCATTTTATATCTGACGTTGGAATAGTTTCGAAATACTTTTTTTATTTGTTCCTATTATCTTGTCAAGTTCTCCGGCGACTGTACGCTAAAATTTACTACTATGATTGATTGAACTTCTCTGTTTTCGCAAATAAGTGTACATATCCGGATAGTGCAGGGGTGATTCTGCTCATTCTTACAGCCACATATTTTTGGCAAAGAAGAATGCGTCAACTTGTTACATTGACTTACGTGCACATCAGCAACTTTGCTTCATGGTTATTGGTAGTGTGTCTTTGTGCTGAGACTTCGGTCATTTAACTTTGCCAATAAGAATAAGGTTACTTCGTCACAAGTCTATGATCTGCGAGTAGAATCGCAAGATACTGAGAACTAAAAACATCTATTCACTGACCACTAAGGGTGTTCGAGTGTGATAGAGTCATTATTTTATATTTATATTAAATAGTGCTAGTTTTGCAGACGATACTTGTGGTTGATGTTTCCTCTTACGAAACAATTTTAGCTGGCGTAGTTTTCTAATAACGGTGCGTCAAAGTAAAAATTTGCATGTCTTGCCGCCAAGAAAATTGTGGAAACCAATTGACTTAACGTACGTGAAATAATTCACAGTGAAATAACATATTATGGGCTATGTAATAAAACATTTGAAAAAGTCCCGCGAACTACTTTTGTATTTAAAAAAAAAATTGCTGAATTTGCTACATTTTTCTGTACTAGTGAGAATTTTTTTAAATTCAAAATATTACGTTGTGGTATTTTAATGTTTTATTGCATACCTCATGGGATGCAAGATTACAGTGAATAATTTTGTTTAAGTAAGTCAGTTGGTTTCATTATTTGCATGACAGTATAACAAGCAAATTTTTACTTTGACACCCGGTTATGAGAAAACTATGAGATTTGAAATTGTTTCGTAAGAGCAAAATGTACTCACAAGTATCGTCAAGAAAACTAATAATATTTCATAAAATATAAAGATATTATTTTATTGCTCTTGAACACCTTCAAGCAGGACTGCAGATGAGACGTGGACATAAGGCAGTATAACAAGTTCGGTGGCTCTGTTGGTTCTCTATATTGAGTACGTGTATTAGCTGTAAGATAAAAAAAAAATATTCTAATCTCCAAAGGTTTCTTTATTAAAACCAGAATATTAAGCAAAAATTACATTTTCCCCACCCGTAGAAACTCTACAAAATAAAGGACTCACTGAAACGAAAGTTTATTTTTCACCACAAAATATTTCGTCAATATGGACATCTCCAAATGTTTTGTAGTGACAACAAAAACGTTTTGCTACCCCCAATAAATTTTACAGTGACTACAAAATATGATGTACCCACAACAAACAATTTTGGTGAAGTCAATATTGAATATTTTGTGGCCACCGAAGAATATGTTTTTTGTGCTCGTTTTGTTTTACGGCCTGAAGTAATGGAATAACCTTGTTACGGCAAGACGTAACACACTTTCCGTTTATTTTCTTCGTGTGGCTGATGAAGTTTCCGAACGGAAAACTGTGCTTTCAGGCCTCTTAGACTTTTTATAAGTGTAGGACACGATAAAAAGAATCTGATGGAACAGAAACCTAACTTTTATAAACCTGAAACGTAATATTTTTAATCTTTAAAAAATCGCAAATTTACAGGCATAAATTTGCAAACTAAGCAATTTTTTAAATTATAAAAGTTGATCACTGTGAGTTTTTTTCTAATATGAGAGAGCTATGCGAGGTAAAACTGTTTTGTAAGAGGAAACTGTACTCACAAGTGCGTTTTATAAAACTAAATTTATTTCGTAAATGTATAAAATTTTCGTATTAAACGCACTTGAACCCCTTTACGAGGCTGCGTCACTTCTTTTGAGATTTTTAAATGTTTGATACAATGGGAGTTAACAATTACGATTTATTGATTTGTGGACGTACGCCATTGCTCATGTACTCTTTCGTTAGCTATATTCATTTTGTTTAATAAATTAAGGATGTGGCGAGTAACTGGCCATGTTTCTTTATAGAAACATTAAATTTTACTTTTAGGTGCATATTATTGGGTGAAATCTGTACTGGGAGATATTTAGAGTTTATTATTTGGCGAGAGAGAGATTTCAACTTAAAATTTAAATTAGCTTAATTATTTCCTAGTCACGATTTTAATTTTTCGAATACAATGTACGTAATGAAATGTAACGGAATTGCCTACAGCCTTATTGAAATGTTTTCAATTAAATCTTGACTAATTTTAATCAGGAAGGAAATAAGAAAAATTCAAAGCAGTAAGTGACACGGGCTCTTAAATGCACTGCAGGCCACACGCTTCAAACGCGTGGTAATTTACAGGGAAAAAAGAAGTCTTTTTTAAAGAAACTATTCCACATGCGCCCATTGTGACATTGTAAAAAAACATACTTACCTCAAGTATAGGATTGTAATTGTAAAAACACCGCGCCTTCTAAATATAGGCTTATGTATGGAAGCCCTCCAACGTTGCTTAAAACGGCCTGTTTACGACGCCGTGCTGCAAAATGTACGAAACGAATACTTGTGTATCTCCGATAGAACCTTGCACTGAACTTCCTTCAGACTTTCCGCGAAAGAATTATATGAACATCGCTTTAAGAGTGTTCAAATGCAATAAAGTCATAATTTTATATTTATATGAAATATCGTTAGTTTTGTAGACGATACTTGTGACTACATTTTCCTCTTATGAAACAATTTTAGTTCTCATAGTTTTCTCATAACGCGGCGTCACAAAGTCAAAATTTGCTTGTTACGCAGCCATGCAAATAGTGAACACCAACTGACCTACTTAAAGAAAATAATTCACTGTGAACTTACATACCATGAGCTATGCAATAAAACATTAAAATACCCAATAACGTAATATTATGAATTTAAAAAAAATTTGCACAAGTACAGAAAAAAGTGGCAAATTCAGCAATTTTTTTTAAATACAACAACAGGTCGCGGGATTTTTTTCAAATGTTTTATTACATAACCCATAATATGTCATTCCACTGTGAATTGTTTCACGTACGTAATTCGATTGGTTTCCACAATTTTCTTGGCGGCAAGACACGCAAATTTTTACTTTGACGCACCGTTATGAGAAAACTACGCCAGCTAAAATTGTTTCGTAAGAGGAAACTGCACTCACAAGTATCGTCTACAAAACTAACACTATTTCATATATATTAAATTATGACTTTATCGCACTTGAACATCCTTAAGCCCCGTAGTTGCAGTATGTCGGCGGAGTTCTTGCACTCTACTTCAACGCTTACCTCGTAGAGGCGATACGGCCTTTGATGCGCGCCTCAAGGTCGCTCTTATAGCTTCGTCACGTTTAAGTCTCTATTGCGCAAATCCGCTCGAGGTGAACGGTGTCCATAAGTTTCTTGCGGTGTGTTGTAGGTTACAAAATGACAGTGGAATGTTTTTCCCTCGGATATTTTTATAGGGACTTAAATACGATTTTCAAATTTCTGCGTAATTTAAAAATGTTCTTAACATAAACTTAGGACGATTATGTAAATTCACTCCGCAAAGTATAGTAGTATATCTCAGTCACATAA
>PNEQ01090029.1:24102-54701 GCA_003012365.1 Medauroidea extradentata
AAGTGAAATAGTCGGCAGGAAGGCGAACTCAGTCACACACGCCAGCAAAATGGCTTCCCTGGCCAGCAACATGGCGGAAACACCTACTGCCAATCAGCGTGAGGCAGCTGCTCTGCTAGTCGGCAGCCAGGCCAATAGGAAACCTGTAGTAACATGCAGGAGCCAAACAGACACGGGGCTGGAGTCTACAGCCTCAGGCAGCCAATAAGCGGCCAAGTTCGCCTATATCAAACGAGCCGCCATGTCATTTCACGTCTGTATTACTATTTAGTCTGTGACAAGGTTTTGTCGAACACCAGGAATTGATAACCCCTGCAATGCTATTCAAGGTTTTAAATTGACGGCAATAAAAATAAAGCCAACCTACTATCCCCATGATAAAAATATTTCCAAGTCCTACATCCACAATGCATTATTAACACATATTATGTTTATGTTCAAATATAGTATTTGTTTTCGTAGTTTATCGAGAGGCTATCGGTTTAAATTGTGGACACGGATGAAACCTCTTGGGGTAATATTCCATACACCAAAAAACTTGAAATTTTGGCTGAACTACCCTACCGGGGTAAGTTTTCATAAGCGCCTACAGATACTGCAAACTTGAAGGTTACCACATTTCTTCTCACGAGAACAAACGCAGAAGGATGGAAGAGACAGTGAGAGGGCAAAGCAAAGATAACTACGAGTAACTGTAGGAGTTAAGGGCGCGGTCTACCACAATTTTCATCACCATGATTTTATTTTTAGATTTGTACAGGTTATTTTTTTTTTTTTTTTTTTTTTAGAAACAAAATGTGACCAAATTGACCTCTTATAAATTTTTTAATTCGCATAGTTTTTGCGTAATGACTCGTTGACATTATAACCAACTCACTTACCAAACTAGAAAAATTCACAGTGGATAACGATGTTATAGGCTACAAATTCAGCTATGTTTATCCACAAAATAAAATATTTTTGTATTAAAAAAATATATTATTTTTCTAATTTTAATTTTAAGTTTCATCATTTTTATTTAAATGCAAATACATTTTTATTCTTTTATTTTATGGTCGTGACAATGTATCTTGTGGCGTCTTTATCCACTGTGAACCTTTTTTCAGTTTGGAATGTCAGTTGGTTTTAGTGTAGTCCTTTAAACGGAAACATGCAAATTTTGACTTAAACAAGCTATTACGAGAAAACTACGAGAGAGAAAAAAAGTTTGGAAAAGCCAAATTTAGTCACATTTTGTGTCTAAAATAAGTACATGGTACAAATGAAAAATATATCCACTGGCGATAATAGCTCTGGCTTGTGGTGCTGCGAAGTTGGTAACACTGCTTAACACTGCAGCGCAAACAGACTGAGACGAGTGCTGCTGTGCTGGATGAGGGGGTTAGGAGGTATTGCGAGCAGTAGGCTTGCGGGAAAATGTAGAGAATGAACCGCACTTGAAAAAAGACTGTTGCCCGTTGGTTGCGCTCCACGCTTTTAGATATATCCGTGCTTGCACAAGTGTTTCATGTCTCGCAAAACTAGGATCCACTCGAAAGTAATATTTATTTAAGGTTTAGGTCGTTTAATTACATGTTTAGTGATAATTATAAAAAAAATAATAAACGGTATCCGATATCGTATAACCGACCTGTAATATTATTATAAAGAGATATTTAAATGTTTGTTGCAATGAAAGTTTACAGTAAGAATGTATTGATTTGTTGACTGACATACACTAATGCTCATGTTTTGATGATAAAACTTGTATTAAGAGACAAAGTACAAAGTACTATCTTGAAATATTGAGATTACGTAGAAAAACAGTTCTTAACTAAGCTGTGTGACGGTTTCGTATCACAAGTTCCATTAAAGGATTTAAAGTTATGTTCGCCATACTAGTAGATGTACAGGATTATGGACTTAAAGTTACATCGACAACTAGCGAAAATGTCATCTTCTTTCTCTGTTCTTGAAAGTAAAAAATATATATGAAAATTTTTCGAGTGTGGCTTTCTGCTTTTATTCGTTCGTCTGTTATACGCGATATTCATTTATTCGTGAGCATGTTTTTTACAATCTCGTAATTGCTTCGTTACTCGCTTTTATTTTGCGGTGGTCTTCATTAAAATTTAAATGAGAAAACCTAAGCGTCTAGGTACATAAACAAACTACTGGGAATCTGTTGGATGTAAGAGAGGTTTAAGTAATTTACCTCGTAACTCGAATTGCTACATTCATCTACGCAAAACGAATTCTATTATTTTTTCATTTACACGATGAAATTCTGTCGCGGTAATATTGCTGGCTTAACGCAGCCCTTTCGAGTATTTCTTCACACTGGAATGACGTTAAGACGAAATAATTTTCTTCGTGTGCAAATTTTTCAACATTTGTGACCGGCTACGGAACATTTCCTGACATAGATGTGAGTTCCATTCGCAGTTGAATTATTGTTTCATGAAATTGTATTTAATGACGCCGAATAAATATCTAGAAACATTAAAAAACTGGCGTTTTGTTCTGGGCACAAACAAACTATAGATTTGTGTCACATATTCAATTAACTAATGCCTTAACTTCTTAAAAGACACTGAAACAATACTAAAGAAGATACTAAATGACCTTCCAATCGTGTTGCATCACTGTGTCAGCTATCAGCCGATGAATTTTTTTTAAGTGCATAGGTTTCCTTTGTGGGTAGCACAAATGTCAGTGAAGCCACGAATTTTCAGGTGTCTATGAATAATAATAGAGACCTGAACAATTCGCATTTTCTATCGGACACAGCTAGAACTCACACATCAATAGTTTATGTTACTTCTTCAATGTCTCTTGATTAATTTAACTCCTCCTGGAGGGAGCTGAGCTAATAATAATGAAGCAAACACATGGAGGACATATAACGTGTAGGGCCCGGTAGTCTTCGCGAAAATATTTTTGCAGCAATTTATTTTAGTGCCGTACGTGCGCACCTGCATCTCTGCTTTGTGGTCAGTGATTAGATGCCTTAACATACAACGTCTGGTGGTTAAACCTGCAAGTCATATACGTGTTGTGTCACAGTTATCCATGAACTGATTGGCACAGTCAAATGAATAATAACTCTGCACAAAAACACTCTGCCAATGGACGACTTGAAGTACACGCCCCCTGACGTCACCGCAGGGGAAACGTACTGTGGGAAACAAAGCTTGTTTACAAACATGCTGATTTGTCAGTTGGTAATTGCAGAAAGCAAAAATGTTGCACGCAAGGGTAAAAAGTATTAGTTTCAATTTCATGGTTAAGATACGCAAGTACATAAGATTAACGTTTTCTGAAAGAAAAAAAACGGCAAATTCCAAACAAATAATCAATTTTCTTGACGTACATCTCATCCGGGACATGTGAAGCCAAACAGCTAAATGAAGGTTATGTTCGGCTGCGGTATCCATGGAGATAGGAATTGTATCCCACACCTGACTGAAGCTCCGCCTCTTTTCAAGTCGTCCATAATCATGAAGTTAAGCTACAGGTGTGCACGTAAGTCACTGGAAACAAAGTGGGGCAAAAATCTTTTCGCGAAAACTACCGGGACCTAATGTTGTGGTATTACTATGTCAGCGAGCAGCCAATGAACAGGCACGATTTTCTTGAGTACACATATATTCTTATAGGCTAGCCGACATGGCAGCGAACACGCGAATTCTTCTGGTCTCTAAAAATTAAACCCGCACGAAATCACTTAAGGGCATGGGCCCGAGTTTTTTTCGCATTTAACGACGATTATTTTTTAAAACATAAATGGTAGCCGATATCCTAAAATCACTTTATAACTTTGTTATGACTGATTTAAACTGCGTACTCTAATTTTGTCGAGTCAGAAGACTGCAAAATTGTTGCTAATTTGTTAACTAACGAAATTTCATTTTAATTGATAAATTAGCTCTACTCATCATACAGTTTGTCTCGAAAAATTACACTGCGTAGTAAAACCATTTTGCAAAAAGTTACGAAGCGATCTTACGATATAGACTCTCGTATGCATTTTAAAAGAATAATTCTCTCGAAAGACGAGAAACTCGAGCCCAATACTTTAATGGTTATCGTGCTACCCAATCACATGCACGGCAAGAAATTGAATGGAGCTACAGACGTCAACGGAAAAATAACCAGAGACAGAATGTACACGGAACGGTGAATTCCAGCCGGCAAGTCACTGACACCGCAAAATTTGCGGGTCTACAGTATAGTTAGAAAAAGCGCGTAGTTTTTTTATAAAGAAAGATATTTACTTGGCAACGCAATTACATGTTTTAAATTCACCCATATTTTGAAACGTACAAGCGTACTAAATGATTATGAGAAAATTCTAAATGCACATTTTAGTGACTATGCACGCTAAATACTTCTAAAGTGAAATCATGTTAAACGTTCATGAATATGTTTTATGTCTCTTACCACTGTTTTTATAAGAACCTATAAGCTGCACTGCGTGTAAAATATTCTTGGCGAAGGTTAAGTAATTTTCACCAATCCGTGCGTCTAATAAGTTTTTATTTACATAAGATGCAAAAGTTACAGCCCTTTATGGCCTACCGTTAAAATCACATACATAAATGTCAAGAGAACGTATAGGAAAATTATCCTACGACATGCGCAGAATTTTCCGTATTACTCGAAAACAAGGTAATTGCTATGAGCCTACATCGAGTAACGTAACGTTGAGAAGTATCGTTCTTCTACAGTTATTAACGGTCAAGTGGTAAACATACTAAACCCCTGGTTCGTGGTGTGGAATTTCGATTCCAATTATCACCGTTAACGCTCATGCACTGAACTATGTTTAGTGTGAGAAGCATTATAACTAGGGAGGGATAACAGATATTCACGAACAGATTTTAGCACCACTTAGTTTCTATGCCTTATGAGTAGACGCACGATTATTTCGCGTATTGATTCTAGGTGAGGTTCAATGCCAATAATGTATACTTCACTACTCCTTCTGTGATTAGACGACATCTGAGTCAACACATCTTTGACGACTGCAAGCCAGTGATAAATAAGGAAACCAGTCGTGGTGGTAACACGTGTTACGGTTACAAGCCAATGGATATTTGACTTTTGGCCAGTGTGTGTATAGGTCTCAGAAGTCTACGTTGTTACAAGATGAATACGCGAAATACTCGTGCCTCTAGTTATGAGTGAGCTTAACGTCGTGGTCTTCAGCGCGGGTGAGGGTGACGTGAGGTGAGTATGGAACAGCACCGGAATGAAGAGGCGGGGAAACGGGAGATCTCCGAGAAAACCAGCCGGCCAACGGCATCGTCCGGCACGATTCCCACGTGCGAAAATCCGGGGACTGACCCCAACGGGAATCGAACCCGGATCGCCTTGGTGGGAGGCGAATGATCTGACCATTCGGTCACCGCGGCTCCCTCTATGCCTTATGTTTATGTGTATTTTCCATTGATTATTGATAAGGAAAGAAGTATGTAGCGAATTCAATGACCGTCACGTTAGAATCCATTGTCCTATGCCTGCTGTTACAGCGAGTAGCTGCTAACTGACAAATGGTCGGGGCTTGAGTGTGCATAGGACAATGGATTCTAACACTCAGGTCATTGAACTCGCGAAATATTCCTTCCCCTAGTTATTGAAGAGTGCCTTTGTGTAAAGTCGTCAATTATTCGACTGTGCTAATCTGAACAAGGTTACTGCGCAACCTCACGTCTATCATTGGTAGAGACAGGAAAATTTCGCTGGTTCACTGACCTGAAGGCTAGCCTCCAAGAACATGTGTGTATTCAAGCAGACATTATCTGCTCACTGGCTTCTCGATGACGCAGTGATATAGGCCTGAATTTGCTTCTGTTCTATTGGCTAAGCTACTTCCAGGAAGTGTCAGATAAGTCACGAGCCAATTGCGAAAGTAGCACGAACTTACAGTTGCTGGGATCTAGCTTGGGGCCAAAAGAAAACGCGAGTTTTTCAGGTCTCTAGCGATAAGTGGCTAGCACCACAATACACTCAAAGTGATGTATAAATATAACAAAACAGAGCTCCCTAATTACAACAACAAAATAAACATAATTACAAATGCTTCGATATTTTTAATAAACGATTTGGCTTTACTGTACAAATAATATTCCTTTATTGGAAAGTAATATTTTCATTCAATACCGGGGTAATTTTCCACCATTTCTTGGTAATATTACTCTCAAGGCTTCTTACTTCTGTGAATTATATTCTCTTGTGTGCAAGTATAATTTTCTCTATAGAAGGTTACGAAATTTCGCCTCAATATTTTTTATCTGAATGTAGAAATAATACAGTTGAGAGTAGTTTTTGTCTTCATGTTTCCATTTAAAATTTTTAATTATTTTTCTCGGTTTGCTTAGCCACGAAAACAATTTTTATATGTAAATAGAGTGTTCTTAAGAGAAGCTATTTAGTCCAGTAATAGAGTTTGTAACGTAGTAACATAAACATGTTTTCTTCTCTATTCTTTTGAAAATAAATGTTGAAATATCTCGGTGGCGGATGTCGTCATTGCAAGAAAAAAAGCTGCACGTTTCTTTCTGCTTTGCTCCGTTCTGGTTGTGTTACTTTAACCACTGCGAAATCGTAATTAGCCCTAAGGAAGTATGAAGACAAATATGCTAATGCAGGAATAATTCGTATTTTCGCTAACATGTACGCTAGTCCCCAAGAATACTTGTGTTCTCAAGCAGACAACAGCTTCTCATTGGCTACTCGCTGACAGTGTGTTACGCTATTGGGCCTGACTGTAGTTGATTCTTTACTATTGGTTCAGCACCTCCCCCCCTTTTTTTTCCACTATTTGACAAGTTCATCAAAATCCAACTGCCACAGTGACACAAATTTACAGTCGTTTGCATCCTACACATTAAAAAAAAAATTCCTTTTACAAAAAATTCATAGCAGACTAGTTTCAAAAAGAAAACGTTTTGCAAGTTAGCAATAACATTGAAAACTTTATAGGAAATTGTTGTGAACATACGTATATGGCTGTATATTTACAAGCATTTTTGTATTGTTATAAATAATTACTGTACATTTGCAAATAAATTCTTGCACATTGTACAACAACTGTTTGAAGTGTCACAAAAATAAACTTTTGGCAACCAGTAGTATCCAATTTTTTTTTGTAAATGTACAAAAAATGTAAATGTACGAAGGTTATTTTGTTTCACATCCAACAATCTGCTCATAAAAATGTACTCCACTAGTCCGCACAGATTTTTGGGAAATTTAGACCACTTTTATGATCTGAGACATTGTTGTTGTAATGCCTAGATTGATAAACGTTTTGAAAAAACCTTACAAGATTTTCCTGGTAAAAGTACGATTTATTTTACTATGTAGGTTGTTGCCAAGCAAAAAACAAGAATTTTTCAGGCTCCTTCAATTAGGTAATGTTAAGGGCTCCACCTCAAATTGGCACGCACAGAGATTACACAGGGAATCGATCATTATTATTTTTTATATAATTTTATCAGTTTAAAGATAACGCTTCCTAATAAAATTTTTCGACGCAAAATTTCTGGAAGAATACAGTCGTTAGAGAAACCTTGCGATTTTTAAATTGTAATGCATACGTTTATAACATATATCATACAGACATTTCAAGCGAAATTGTTTCTGAAAGTCTTGTTTGTTTCAATGTTTTGTAAAAGATATTTTCTTTTGTAGAATACTTTACGTTTTGATGGTATATTCAAATAAGTGTAAAAAAATTAGCTATCTGAAAAACTAGTTTTCGCCACAAATTTAACCAGACACGTTTCATGTACGAAGAATTTTTAGTAAGCGGTTTAGATCAATATAAGAATTTATTATTTAAATTTCGGCGCAAAACATTGTACTAAACCAACTCGTCACACTTGCGAAAAGTTATCTAGGATGTTACTTTTTATTATTATTTAAATGTTTCTTGATTGACTTAAAAATTTTCGTTTACTTAAATAAACGTTTCCACCAATACTGTGTGTGGTATTTCCTAAGACGACGATGTTTACGTAAAATAAAAACAAAATAATTTTATTAATTTAATATACATAACGGTGTTATGTTAAGTGATCATATAATATCCTTAAAATCTCGAACAACATTTGTCATCGGAATATCCATAGGGTGTTTGTAGTCATTGTTAGAATAATAAATTGCTGTTATTTTGACTTTCTGCCATACTAATCAAGATACAATAATGGTTCAGCGTAAGGCTGGCGGCCAAATATAAAAAAAAAGTCGATGGTTGAATGCATAAACGAATACATGTATTTGTAACTTTTTTGTACGAATGTAAAAATTAACGAATGTTTGGCAAAGTATGAACGCAGAATGTATGTACGTTATACATAATCTATATGTACGGGTTTGTAACATGTGTGTATGGAAGTGTGTACGTAAGAATGTATTATATCTGTATGCTCCATATACTATTCTGAGCCATTCGACGGATCTGAATCAAATTTGGCAGTGAATTAATCTTCTTAACTGGAAATCACTAATGGCTTGTATCCTTATGTTCTTTAACCATCAAAGCCTTCCGGACCTTAGATGTTAACATTTTAACGGATTTATGTACTTTTAATGGATGTAGATGGGTTGTGGGCAGGCAGGGCTGCAATTGCCGAGAACTTTACAGGGTGGGTTCAGTGGCAAGAATATCTGTATTGTTAATGTCTACAGCGCGCATACCAAGAGTGTACAGTTCAAAGAATCTGCAGTTTTTCCCAACAACAATTCACAGGCCGCCATTTCCTACGTTTCCAAAACAGTTTTTTTTTTCCACATAGCCAATTTCGTTTCAGAAAAAAATATAGCTATACGTATATATTTTTGCCTTGCACGAACCTCTGCAATAAGCTATGACGCAAAGAATATATATTTCTAAAGTTTCATTGACAATAATAAAAAGGTATGATGCCATTTTAATAGTTTATATTAGTAAACTTTAAGCTCAGAAAATGTGTGGTTTAGGACAAACTTATTGTTAGGAGAAAAAAAACATATTTTTTTGGCACACAGAAATTGTATTTGATTTTAAAAATGTATTTTAATGAAAATAATTCATTAACAGGAAATATAATGTTAAAAGATTTTCTTCACAATAAATAGAGATTTATGTACTGTTAGGTAAATGGGATAAATTATGTTTATATATGTTCCAATTGAAATGTTTTTACCATGTGTGTATTCCTGGAGAGTTACAGACAGGTCACTAAACGAGCGAAATTATCCTGTATCAAATAATAGCATAAAATTCATAACCGCAAACGAAACGATCTCATATGGCAACTTCTCTATACCGTAGTTAGAAGGGTAATAGTTAGAGATTATGGTTTATCGAGGAAAAACTTGACTGTTTGCAGGATTTCAACACATGTTCAGCTTATGAAAAGGTTACTGGTTTTCGCTTGTATGTGGAGCTGTCTCCCTATTTGACTGAGCCAATAAGAACCCCATTATTATTAGAGACCGGAAAAATGCGCGGGTTCACTGAGCTGTAGGCTAGCCTCCAAGAATATATGTACCCAAGAAAACAATAGCTGCTCGTTAGCTGTTCGTTAACGCAGAGATATGGGCCTTCATTTGGTTGCGTTTTTGTTATTGGCTCAACGAATTCCGGGAACTGTCATAAGAGTCGAGGGCCAGTTACGAAATTGAAGCGAACTTATAGTAGTTGGAATTACAGCTTATTCCTGGAATACAATGCGAATTTTTCAGGTCTCTAATTATTATACTATTTGATCCGTGTTGTTGGTCTGCAGACAGCTACGTTGTGTCATACGTATATTACCGAATCACATATTTTACAAGTAACTACAGTGTTTTCAAGAGTATGTTGGCACAATACATGTTCGTGATGTACCGTCATCTCTAGTAATTGTAATTTTGAAATTTCGGATAGCCTACACACACGGCACTCTGATGATGAGATTTCAACTCGAATCTTAATCACTTCGACGGTGAACCTAACAACTCAGGTTCGGTTAAAATATATCTCTCCCACACTCTGTATATGTCACTATTGCCCCCAAACTAAATACTGCTGAATATAGTTAGAAAACCAGGAACTGTACAACATCTCCGTTTAGTGACAGCATGTACGCATCTTGTCAATGTACTCTCAAACCGCGCAAGTTTAGGAACTGGTAATTTTCGCGAAAAAAGAAATTTTTTTTTTGCTTCAATACCTTGTGTGCATATCTGCAGCTTTAATTCGTCGTTATTGACAGCGTGTTTTGTGTAGAGGCTTCAATTATCAGACTGTGTCAACGAAGACAAGATTACTGCGACTCGACACACATGTTCATAGCTGGTAGAATCCCAAGACACAGAGAGATTAATCCAAATACTGACTTTAATGTGCTCGTAACACGTTGAAACAAGCAAGTGCAACAAATCGATTGGAGAAAATGTCTGGTAGCATGTCAATATTTTAGGGAAATAATTCTCACACCAAGAGGAACACAAATTATACTTATTCATAGGCCTAAAAAAGTACAATTTCTGCAGTACAGCTCATAGTACACAGTGGCGGCTCATGGAATGTTGCCAGGTAGGGCTGCGGTTGCCAAGAGCTGTACAGGGTTGTGCGCTGGTTGACTCTACAGCCACTGACACGCTGATGTGCAGGTGCCCCTTATTACTGAGTGGTCACAACAGATCTAGTAGCCGGCAAATATTTCATGGTTGCTGGTCTATGGCGCGTTCATCAAAAGTGTACAGTTCCGATTATCTGCAGTCCCACCTGGCAACAACCAACGAGCCGCCACTGATAGTAGCCTACATTAAGTATATGCTCATAGCATTCGGGCTGGATCGTGTTATAGTGGAACACAACTTCAGGTCTTGTTGGAAACTATGTATCAGGAGAGTTGTATTTAATTGGACGGTAGTCACTGTCATAGACATCTTTAGTAGAAGGCCGCGGCCTTACATCTGGCAACCCTGGTAGGAAGGGTCATGTTATCGACAATCACTTATTTTAGCTCACCAAAGGCAATGGCTGTACCTGATACGTTATTCTGCTCTACATACCGGCGAATCAGGGGAAGCCACTGCCTTTGGCGAGACAAAGAAGTGTTAAAATGACCCTTCCTGCCAGGGTTGCCAGATCTCTGGCCGCGGCCTTCTACTAAAGATGGCTATGTCTCTGTCCAATGCTGTATTCCACAGTAAAATGATCCTGCCAGCATCGTGCACTGTGACGGTGCGTTGTCGACCCTATGTTCGTGTAACATTTTTGTGTTTCCTCTATATTGAGAATGGTCCCCTCAAACAACTACATAACTTGCAATTTTGCAGCATTCTGTATACCTACTGTAAGCTCGTTTCGGCTCTGAACGATTAGGTTATTACCATATGCTGTGTAAGGTCTTGATGGAAAACCTCTGAATTTTTATCCCATGCAAACTCATTGTGCTAAATCTTGTCCCCTCGGCGCAGACGTCATCTCCTTCATGTTAGAGTGGCGAATGAGCGACAGAAGAATCTGCCCCCTTCCCCAACCAACAATGGCTCCTTTTTCCCGGCGGCACACTCAGCGAGTGGGAAACGCGAACTGCCCCGAGTCATTTCGTACAGAAATTTTCGAGGGCAAAAGGCAACGAGTCAAGATAATGCCCTTCTCCCACAACCCTCCCCTTAACCACCCACTCGCCCTTTACTCGCCTTCCAGCATTAAGAGCATGCTGGCTGAAATATTGAGGCAATATTTCATCTTTATCAAAGACGAGTTTTAGGATTCCTCTCGCACCCATACTTCCTCCCCCCCTTTAACGGGAGATGCTGGCTGTGTAGAATAGAAGGGGTGAGTTTAGGATGGGGTGAAGACGCAGCCAGGGCTGGGGGTGATTCTGGCTGGCTAGGATGTTGGGGAGGAGTTGAGAGGGGGTGCACATGCTCTCTCGTAAGTGTCGTCGCCTTTGGCCCTCACAATAGCACTCGCTACTGCAGAGCAACACAATATGCAGCCATATTTATTCCGTGGTTCTGTTTGAGCAACAACGGCACATACGCCGTTTAAGCTACACTGTAATATCATGAGGTAATGAGTCTCCGTGACTGGTTACCGGAGCGAATAATATTTATCAAATAATTGATATGTGTATTATTCTTGATAGACTAAGTTTTGTAATATTTTTGGTTGCTTCAAAATACGAATATTTTACCAGAGCTATAACTTACAATAAAAATAACGTACTTTTAGACTGCAGAACAAATGAAGACTGTACTTGCGATGATGTTGAAAATTGTGAAAGTTAATATATAAGTTGTTCTCAACAACAAATTAAATTTTTCATTCACAAAGATGTTATTTTTAAGGAAAAAGATGTTTTTTTTGTACTGCTCAGACCATAAACTATGCGTTTGCAACTGTACTCTATACTAAACACAATGGCGGTAAGAGCTAATAGTTTTTTGAATTGCAACTTACAGAGAAATATTTTAATTAGCCTATATCTGGTTAACAAATACTGCAAATGCATAAACATTTCTATTAGGTTTTCGATTAAGCCACACCTTGTTTTAACCATACTAGATTATTTCCAACGAATAACAAAAATTTAAGAAAACCAGGAAAGAGACTCGTACTTTTAAGTCTGAGGTTTAATTGGCGAAAGAGTAAAAAGTAGGTTATGTATAAAGAACCGGATCATTGAAACTCAGGACAGTGGAGTACATCATGTGAGTCATTGATACAACAATATTTTCGTGTTTCTATTAACTCATTATTAACAATGTTTTGGAATAAATCTGATCAAAGAAGTGTTCGTGGTGTAAATATGCAAATGAGTTTTAACAGAATGCTTTCAAAAAATTTTATGCTTTGTGCACTCTTAAAATTGACTAATTTGTTTAGTGTTTTTGCACATTTATGCACCATGTACTCGCAAAAATATTTTGATTGATTTTGGCATATTTTAACTACAAAACTTGTGCAAAAATCTGAAAAAATAATGCGGAGTTTATTTCTACGAAAATATTAGAATTAAAAATAGTTTATACGAATGATAAAACAATATAACGACGTACATATGGATGTAAAATTAATTATTCGTTAATTTTACCGATCTAGCATATCCTGTACCAGTAAGACTTTTCCTAACCTACCTGATAGCAAAAATTACCACTACAATATAATTCGAAATAAAGTAAGTTTTGTCTAGAATTGTTTGTGGATCATTTTCGTGAAGCGTTGCTTTATTTTCTGACTTTCTCTTCCAGTTTACTTCTCATGTGTAGTTATATTTTGCTCCCCTACGTATGACACTCTTCCACCAAACCTTGGTACTATTTCCAGGATCCTTTCATCATCTGCTGTACTTATTTCATTTTACATTAACAGTTGTAAACCATGAGTATTTTAGCGGCTACAATACACGTGCACATATATTATGGCAATGTATCCTTAAATAACGTATATTATATTTATTAGAAATCGTTATGTCTTGTTTCACAAACCACATGAAACATTTGTGTGGCAGTATAGTTAACTAAGCCTTTATTTCACGAAGTTTAATTAATTGAATATCTACAAAATCAAGTCTGCAGTTATGTTACAGATCAGGTTTGCGAAATTCGCTTTATTTTAAGATAACAAAATAGACTGTACACGCCGTAGGCTTGTTCTACGGCTCCTATTGGCTGAAAATGTCGTGGTCTACAGCGGAGAATGCTTCGGTCCAAACATTTAAGGCTGAACTTTAAAGTGACTAACCTCCTGCAAACCAGTCATGAACGTAAATTACATCACACAGAGGCTAGTGGGAAAAAATTTAGATATTTCTCTTTTTTGAGATAAAGAGGGAAGAGAAGTCTTTCCTGTCACAAAATAATAACGATAATCTTGCGGATCCCTAGTTATTGATGGAAACCGAAAATTTCGCGAATTCATTTAAGGAAAAATTAGATGTCACACACGCATGTACGCGTTGTTTACTTTCGCGATTGGGTCACTCTTGCTGAAAATCTTCCCTTAGGACTGTATACCAATAACAAACCTAGATGAAAACCCATTGATCTGTGTCATTTGTACTACTGGCCACTCACTGGAGCTGCAGCCAATGAACTAGTAGCTGAAGACGGAGTGTATATACAGGACTGTGGAGTCTAGTCCTGTTGAATCCGTGAAATTTCCGGGTCTCTGGTTATTTTATAAGTAGGACAATGAACTTTTCGAGAGAAATTTCCGTGTCAATAGTAATTGAAAGGTAGGGCCATGTACTTTTCGAGAATAGAATTTCGCCTCAGTTTGTTTCAGTGACTTATGTGCACATCTGCAGTTTTGCTTCTTATAGTGATTTTATAGTAAAATTCAGGACTGGACAGGACTTAGACTGGATTCAACTTGTAGCGAACCTAAAGTGGACGTGGGCTGAAATGTGTTTACTGTAAAATTTTCAATTCAGATTGACATGCAAGAATGGACTGAATCCATGTCTAGAGACATCTCTTTGCGAAACACTGAACTGCAGAACAAATGACTGTCCAAAAACCACAAGGGGAATATTTGTATGATATTTTGTTTGAATATGTTCATCAGAATATTTATTTTGATTTATTTGGCACTTCCCAGTATTTTTTCAACATTAGAAAGGTTTATTTAGCTAGGGACCTCTTAGGTAACCAAGGAAACTATTGAAGATGGCGACTTTCAGTTCTGCCTAATGGAATAGGTGTTTAAAGTAAACGTTTCAATCCGGATTGTACAGTCCAGTCCACCTCGCCGACTGGACTGGATAACTCACTTCACTCCTACTTGAGTCCGGTAGGAGGGGGTTTAAAGTAAATTTAAAATCGAGGTTCTTCAGTCCACTCCTAGTTCAATACGGATTGAGTTGTTACTCTAAACGTGGTAATAGTCAGTGGTTTCATCTGTTAGCTCTCACGTGTCTTGGGGTTCTGCCTACAAATATCATATGTGTAGAGACATGAACTTTTCGCGAAAAGAATTTTGCCCCACTTTGTTCCAGTGCCTTATGTGCACGTCTGCAATTCTGCTTCACATATATTGGCAGCGTGCCTTTGAACTGTGACGTTTCTCATTTGACTGTACCAATCACAATAAGGTTACTGTAACACCACACGTCTGTGATTTGCGTGTAAAACCCCACGACACACGAATGTCAAAACATCCTATCTCTGACCGTGAAGCAAGTCTGCAGACGTGCACACAAGTCTCTGACACAAAGTGAGGCAAATTTATTTTCGCGAAAAGTTCATGTCTCTACATATGTGTAGTGTCGTAGTAACCTTACTGTAATTGGCACAGTCAAGTGAGAGACGGCTCTTCACAAAGACACGCTGCCAATAACCACGAAGCACAGCTGCAGATGTGCACGTAAGGCAATGAAACAAACTGGGGCAACATTATTTTCGCAAAATGTTCATGGCCATATTGATAGTGGCCGGAAAATTTTCGCAGATTTTTTTACCTGCTTGTCAGAATCCACTTCCGTGTGCATACTCAAGCCCCGACCATTTGTCCACCAGCTGCTACTCAGTGGAACAGCAGACAATGAACGAATAGACGGGGCTTGAATATACAGGACAATGGATTCTAGCATACTGGTCGTTGAATCCGTGAAATTTTCTGGCCACTAGTGATTGGATGGTTTAAAACTCTAAGTGTCTAGGGTGTCTACCCGCAAACCATAGACATGTGGTGTCTAGCAACCTTATTCTTAGGGAGTTGAAAAATTCGCATTTTGTTTTAGGATCAAGCTGGAATTCCACCAACTGTACATTCGTGCCTCTTTCATAATTGGCCGTTGACTTATTTGACACCTCCTGGAAGTCGCTGAGCCAAAAATAAAAATTTAACTTAATGTAGAACCATATAACTGTGTCAGCGAGCAACTAATGAATGCATGATGATGCTTGCTTGAGATCACATATATTCTTGAAAGCTATCCAACAGGTCAGTGAATCCGAGAATTCTTCCGGTCTCTGCTTATTCCGACTGACACAGTCAAATGCTTACGCCTCTGCATAAAGACACACGTCCAATAACTAGGGATAGGAAAATTTCGCGAATTCAGTTACCTGCATGCTAGAATCCATTGTACTATGCATACTCAAGTCTCGTCTATTCGTGCATTGTTTGCTGTTCCACTGAGTAGCAGCTGGTGGACAAATGATAGGTGCTTGAGTATGCATAGGATAATTGATGACATGCATGTCACTGATTTTGCGAAATTTTCCTATCCCTACCAGTAACCATGAAACCGAGCTTTCGATATGCACTTAAGTGTCCTGTACAGCGTGCGATAGACGCCACGTCCGAGGTTCGGAAACTGGCAGGCTATAATAGCTAGACTGCCTAGTGTGTCAACAGCCATGTCGTGTTTATGCCCGGAGCCATGGCCGTCTTTAGTAGAAGGCTGGAGTCTTGAATGTGGCAACACTGCATCGGGGGGCCTGCTGCTTGTCACATCTTGGCCACCCTAGTCTCTGCAACGTGTACAGATGCAGCTTTAGTGGCGTGTACACGTCAACACTGACAAGGGCAGCCAATGAGCGACCGGTAGCAGGCCTCCGATGCAGAGTTGCCACATTCAAGACTTCGTCCTTCTACTAAAGACGGCCATGACGGAGCGCAAAAACGGCGTGCAGCGTTTCGGTCGTTGGGTTCATCCTATGGTACTTTAAGCGGAAACCGTCAGACCAAAGACATCGTCCGGCATGAGTTCCACAGGTGAAAATACGGGTCTATCCTAGCCGAGAAACAAGCTCGTGTCTCCATGGTGGGAGGCGAACACCCTAACCACTACGGCAACGGCCCTGTCAGCCTTTCTTACGACGCATTTAGGTGTATTTTCTTCTTTTTTTAGTAAAATTTTACAGTGTACGCGGGTTAAGCAAGTAAGGTTTGCATAAGAGTGTAAGCTTATGTACGGCGAAACACACGCTTTTGATGTCGGCCTCCGTAGCGTATTCAATTATGCAACAGTATACGGTGCGAGAGGTCCTGGGTTAGAATCCTGGCTCGGACATGGTTAATGTGCTGTCCTTTCACCTCACTTACTTCACTCTCATCGGGTCTTAAGACCTCGCTGTTAAGGCGTCCGCCTGCTTGCCTTGTAACCAGCGTTGCAGCGTGCTAGCAGAACGCTTTTATCTAAGAAACTGCTAAACGTATTTCTAATGTGTGCATTTACGAAAATAACAACACTGCTAACGACATCGGAATAGTAGTTTCAAAACATCACGATAGTTAGATAGACCATTTGAGAGCACCTCAAAATAGCAAAAACGGCTTTTTCAATACATTATATACATACAACTACTGAAGGGATTCGTGTGAAACTACAGTAGAGAGGTGTATTGGACTTTACTTAAAAATTTCCACCGATAATAAGATAGGGTCACCACTGAAAGTGTCAGTCAGGCGAGTGTTCTACGATACCACTGCACGCCGTATCAGTGTCTTGCGGTAGAGGCGATACCGCACCAGATTAGTCTGTCAACATCGCCCTTGACGCCGTACCTCACTCACACGAACACACGACCACCAGGCGGGCGGCTTAAGCGGTGACCTTAAATTAGTTCGCAAAAAGATCATGAAGTTCGCTTCTGATACCCATATTTATTGTGTATTTGTACAGACATCATCCACTGAGTATTCATATACACTAATAACCATTAGTTCTGTACGCCAGTTTCTCAATTTTTAATGTATCCTTTATTTATTGTAATAATAATACAGTAATTGTGATAACATTTTCTAACTCATGTTTTATTTATATGACGAGTAAAGCAAAGCGCGCATAAAAATACATGCGTAGTGTGTTAAAGTAATTGAAAACATTTACATTTAATGGTAAGTGCATGGATTGTTCATTAGGAAATGAGTAGAATACAGAGCATGTCATATATGTGTAAATAAATAATAACTTTGAGAGCACGCGTAGGGCTTGCACGCAATGTACTTTCGGAACATGCACCCGGGCAATCTCGCTAATATATTGTCATGCTCTGACGTCACTACCTAGTGCGAGGAAGTGAGTATGTATATTGCGACTATCATGAACACGGCATTGCATCAGGCACTACAGCTTAACGGAGTAGGAAAATATTCTAGAAAAGAAAAACAGCGGCTATCCTCAGGCTGAAAACTTGCGTCAAATGCGACAAATGACGTGAATTGACCCTGTATAAATAAAAAAACACGCTCCAGACTTCTGCAGAACTAATGATGTAGAATATCAGTTTCCTGTTTGCATAAGGAAAAAAATTCCCTCGCCCGTTCTGAAATATAATTGTGTTGACATTTATGGATGTCATTATCCGGAGTTATAGAATACACCTCCCTTTTTTTTATTATTTTTTAAGACATGCGTTCACGTTTTAAAATATTTCCATTGTTTCATTTCTGCACTTATGTAAAGTATTTCTTGATTATCAGTAGCAAACTTCTAATTGAATGGTGTTATGCAGTACAAGACCATCCCACATTTCATAAAGTAAGACATAAACAATTGTTACTTAAACATTTCTGGTACTTTGTTAATTAGTATATACTCATTTTCAAATGCCCCATCCTCTGCTTTACTTTGATTGCTTAGCTGTTGAAGTTTTAATGTACAATAATTTAGGAGCTGGTTTTTTCTGTGTTCTTTGTGTTTATGGGTTGGATGCCTTCTGCATAACACCACTCAATTCTCCTACAGGTAAATATAAACACATATTGTAACGTTACGGAAATAGTATGCTCATTGAAATTTGCAGTAATCCGCCGTTAAATAATATGAAAGATTTTCAGTTCCCAGTCCGATCAACCTGATTTATGGCAACAGGTCCATATTTATGCTACTTTTGTAAGTTTTATTTTTTAAATCTGAAAGGGAGCAGATATCACAAAACGGATACATAAATATGTTGGAAATTGTTTGTGCTACGATGCCTAATTTTTTTTAAAAAAAGAATGTTTTTATAATTTTGGGTAATTATTGTCATTAAAGAAATTTTATTAAGTCGATTATTAGCCACAACTATAAAAATTTACGATTTGAAAAAATTTAGGCTACGTAGAAAAAATAATTTTCAACATTTCTATGTAACGGTATTGTGATATCTGCTTCTTTTTAGAATTTAAAATTTTTAACTCGCAAAAACAGCATAAATAGATTCCCGTGACCTTAAGTTTTACACTGTTTGCCAAATATTTGTTAGTTCTTTGCATCACGCTGGGGCTTATCACTATTCCTCTGGCCGTCATGCTGTTCGAAGGTACGGTAAAACACCCAATAAATAAAAAATAAAATCAGTTAAATAAATTTTATTCACAAAGACCGGAAGAAATTACTTTTCCTTTTGGACACAAACTTAAGTTTAAAAAAACTTGTACTTCGTGTCACTTTATCACCTAGCCCTTGACTTATTATAGAACATAAATGTTTTACGTCAATTTTTTTTAATAAGCCTACTGATAGTAAATTTTTCAAACAATTTTTTGGAAAATGTTCCTGTTACGTGAGTGAATTTCCAGTTACTGTGTTGCGATTTACTTTTTATGCGTGACTATCTGCCTGGCCGAGGCTTTACCAGCGTGGAATAATTAAATGCAAACAGCAACTCCGTTTAAAATATTTGTTAGCGGGTGTACTCCCCGTATATGTCATATATGCCTTAATCAGTTTTAAACCATGATTTTCTGTGCCGAAATCAGGGTTGTTAAAACCACCGAGGCAAATTTAAATATTGTTGGGTACCTGTATTTAGATACTACACACATAATGTGTCAGCTGTCTTTAATATGAGCACATCACAACCCGGCGCTACACCCCTATTTCGTGGCAAGTCTTTGGGAGATTTTTTTTATTTAACAACATTATTGTGATCCGGGTTTGATTTCCGGTTGGTTCAACCGGATTTTTCCAAGTGGGAACTGCGCATGAATGATGACACTGTTATCTCCGGTTTCCCTAGCCATTCACTCCAGGAACTGCTCCATGTCCAACACATTTCGCATCTTACCGGTTTTCAAGGCCTTAGTTGTTTAGAGCTGTCCAAACAACTCGACTCTCCCGTCGAAATCTTCCCGCTGCCACTAACATGTGCGTATATAATAGCACAATAATTCCTGTCGCTAAGTCTTACGCTGGATACGACCCCGAAACCTCCTGCGCCGCAGATTTATATATTTCCAAACAAATGCTTCAAGGTATGTCGTGAGCTTAGAGTAAATATAGGGTAGAGGGAGTATCCTCTATACAGCTGCGTACGAAATTGTGTGTTCAATAAGTGTCACGTGACTTTAGTGAAATATATGCGGGAGATTTGAAATAACATTGAGAGCCAATATAATAATTGCTTAGTAATCACAACTATATTGGGTTATTTTGGTACCTTATGAATTTATGAACTAAGGAGAGCATACTACCATATTATCGCATTGTATAATTACGTAGACATTTCAGAACCACAAATGTAATCAATGTTTGCCACGTTACTGTTTTCCTTAACCCAGCTGTTTTTAGTAAAAAGTAAATATTAGCTACATACTTACTATAAATGTTTTGAACCGAGATCTTGGTGACACCACGTGACTAAATACATATTCTGGAAGGTACGCCATGAGTTTCAAACAACACGATTGTATTTTAACGACGAGAAAACATAAAAATAAACTACACCAAACTCTCGAGACCATGTTGAACACACATTTGTGACGTCATGTTCCCTATACTATATATTACCTCTATGGTCGTGAGAATTCTCATTTGTATACAGGTCCAAGACAAAAGAGGTTTATTTATGAATAGAATGGTATAAAGTAACAAATTTTGAATTGTTTCTCCATGGTCGTGCTGACTTTTCGGGAGTTCTGTTAAGTTTTTACTGCTTTACATCCATATTTGTCTAATTTCGTAAAATCCAAAATTCTAATTGAAGATATTTACATAAGCATCATTCTAATCAAAAGTAATCTCGATATCTCAACGGTTTAAAAGATACATATGATTAATTGGAAACACGTTTTATTTTTTTAACGATTTTCAAGGTCGAATTTCAGAAAACACAGGAATGGCTTGTTATTTATTTACGTAAGCTTCATTTTAAAATAATAATCATCTCGATAGTTCAACTGGTTTAGGAGATACGGATGATTCGTTGACCACATTTTATTTTGTTAATTAATTATTTTAACGGCTTACAAGTTGGAGTTTCGAAAAATTCTGAAATTTGTGTTATATTTACGTAAGCATCATTCCGAAAAAAAAATCACATCAATATCAATTGGTTTAAGAGGAATCGAGAATTGACTACAAACACGTTTTACGACTGTTCACCCCCTTTATTTTCTTATTTAGTAAAATCGGAAATTTTTATTAATATTTATTTGTTTGTGAAATATTTTGAAGTTACATTATAGCTTTCCAGGTTAATGAGATATCAGGGATTCTTTGAAAACACATTTCACCCCTTTTCACTCCTTAAATTTTCGAATTTAGAAAAATCCCTTCTTAGTGGGTGCCTACTGGTTAAAATTAATCTAACCTGAAAAATTTCGTGGTTCTTTGTCCAGCGGTTCAGGCTGTGCGTTGATGAGCGTGTCAGGACACTTCATTATATTTATATGTTTATATATAGGAGAATATAACATTACACTTTTCAGGTATATTTGCCTATTATTTTGTTTATATTATAGTAACACAGAAGGTGAACGATTACACGTTTGGCGCATTGCCAAGCAATTTAGCAGTAAGTAGTTCACCAACCAGCATGCCTGCAAATTAAAT
The DNA here is from genome assembly GCA_003012365.1 of Medauroidea extradentata. NCBI lineage: Eukaryota > Metazoa > Arthropoda > Insecta > Phasmatodea > Phasmatidae > Medauroidea > Medauroidea extradentata. Next base: position 45,843 of record PNEQ01090029.1, read on the forward strand.
ATCCTGAACGATTCTTGATAAAGTAATCAATACATAAGTTTCGTGAGTTCAATGGAGAAGAAGTGAAATATTCGATGCGCTTTACACTAATGTAACTTTCGCTATTGGATCACCGTTATAATAATCTTACTTAAAGTATTCAAAGTCAATGGCAAACGTTCATGAAAACGATCACAGACTTGAAAGAAGTACGATGGCCACACACTGAAACAGCATCTAATGAAAAAGAAGATAATTGTTGTAGGTACCACGGTTCTGTTTGTATAGGGAAAGCAATCCAGTTTGGTTGGTGGTCTGTCCTGTATAAGTAACAATTTGTTCTGTAAAATATATGTTCTTTGCGCCTTATACAGAGCAAACAGTTGTATAGGCCGTTCATGATAAAGTGAGCACCGCATAAAGTTTTCTTTAAGACGTTTTGCAGCCAGCTTTACAATTTTTAATATGAAAACTTGCATGCAACTATAAACCAGTGTAAACGTTCCAGCACTCAAAGTTAACATATACCTAATTAACTACAAGTTATGTTGAGTTCTCTGTTTATAGTCAACAGCATATAGATAGGAACAATCCAGATACTCCATACATAGAGACACTGGAAATTCGCGTAAATGTTTAAAATAGTCTCCAATAAACTGTATTATATTAACCGTGACACGTGTGAACAGTTTTGGGACAAATCACACACGCTGTGTGTCCAAGCTGTGCAGTTCTAACTGGGCCTGTTGTAGAGAGAAAAAAGGCTACAAATAAACCACAGCCAATGTTGATACAAAACATTCAGTGTTAACAGTCAACTATTCCCGCGATTTTCCAGTGTCTCTATCCGTACAACAATACTGGAATGCTAACCCTATTCTAACAGAAACATAACACCTACAACAGTTAATTTTTCTCAGTGTAGTCTGAGTTTACTCGTTCACAAATAGTTAAGACGTCCACGTTTCGCGAAAATATTTGATCGCATAGGATGGACACGCCAGTAGCTTTTATAGGCCTACTTTTGTTGATTACACGTATTTGTGCGAAGTATTTATTACTTGGCTGGAAAAATAAGAAATTAGTTAACTCCACTACTGAATAAGTGATATTTGCGGACAAACGTTGAAACGTTTAACGGTTCAAATTGACGAGTCACAGTAATTTCAATTAGCCAACAACTTGCCACCATTTTATTATTCGCCAGAATTAGGTGGGCCTGTGGCATGTTGCAAAGTAGTAAAATTAAGATAGTAACATACAAGGCTAGAAACTGACGTTTTTGCTTACAACACTCTTGCCTGAGTAATTGTTAATAGCTGCTGCTGGTACCTATACAAAATAATTTTATAATGTATGACGGGTGCTGCATAGACCATTTGAATCTCTCCTCACGTGTACGAGAATATTGTAAGCATCTGCCAGGCTAAAAATGTATAATCCTGCAACGTCTGAAATAATACACTGGTGTGTACATAAAACAGAAATTTAAAACACTGTCACTCCAATTTGGCTTTTGTATAAAGAGTTAAACTAAAATCTCGTTTTTAAACATGAACTCGTTGCCAAATATACCAATAGTATAAACATAGCATGTGAATTATTACTATCGCGAAAAAAAAAAAATAAACAACTGCATTTATAGAACAACTGGCTGTGTTGATGGTCACGAATTTAGTGGCTGAAAACATACCACAACACCCATGATTTTTTTAACTATGCAAAATAAGATAATGCGTGAAGTTTTGCGTTAATAGAACTTTCCAATATTTTATGAATTTGTGTTCATTAAATAATTTTTTCTGTTATTGGATTTTTTAAATATTTAATATAAAAAATATAATAATTTGAACAGGAAATACACCAGAATATATTGCTTTTTGAATGTCAGAATTTAATCATATTAACTTGATAAGTGCTAATTTCTTTTAGATTACAACAGCATACCTCGAACGTGTACTATGTTACATTTTCGGCAGTAATAAAAACGTTAAATAACATTTCGGTTTACAAAAATTGCATACCACAGAAGCCTACGGTATAACATTTCTTAAATTAATAATGGCGACATTTATCTAAGAAGTACCGGGAGTGAAGAAAATCACTTCTCGCGGATACGAATATCTCACGTAACGAGCACAAAGTTCTTAAAAACTCGTCTCATGTCGAATTATAAGTTTTATATTTCGTATGCCAATAACAGTCAGAAGTCATGAACCTAAGAAATACTCCACACAGAAAACCTCGCGTATTTCGTTCGTCTGAACTGCGAATAAAATTGAGTTGGAAGGGAAAAAAAGGTGTTGTGGAGTTATAATATTTTACTCAGTTTAACATTTTCTTTACGAGGAACTGTTACACCTAAAATGTTTTTCATTTTTAATGGTGGGGAGGAAGGAGATGGGAAGAACAAAGGAGCAAATTGTATCCTACGAATAAATATTTAAACTTTCGTTTCGGAGCATGCTGAAGTCTTTTCGCTGTAAGTTGACCACGTTCAATGCCCTAGTTTTTGTTCTTTTTGTAACCATTCCAATTAATGCATATATTTCTCTTCAATTAAATATTAAACTCAGAGGCTACGTTTTCATTATTATTTTTGTGATTACGATCCATAAAATGCCTGTTCGCGGTAAACAGCTAGCAAATTATCACTGCGTCAAAATAAAAATTACTTGTGAAATTTGTAAAACGAAGCCAACATTTTAATCAGTTCACATATAACTTCAGTTGCAAAATATCCAAAGTTGGTATTTTTGTCAACATGACTGATTTTTTAGGGAGTATGTTACGTCCAGTGAACCTCGTGTAATTTTTCATAATACTAACCGGATAGTGTTATGTAGACATTTGTATTATTTGCTAAACGGCACTGTAAGTTTTATTTCCAAACATGGAATTCATGTATTCAAAGCTTCGGCTTGAAAATATGCAACTTTTGGTGCTGTAACTACACAAGGTTGATAACTTCAGTAATTGTTTTATTATTTTTTACCATGTTAATATTGCTGCGATGAATATTTGGTAAACAATTTTACTATTACTTTTTTCTCATCAGTATTGCAAAGAATGAAGGTAAGTTTGCAAAATATTTCTTACAGTGTAGTCCGATAGGGACCAATGTTTTTCAAGGCCCGAAGGTAACGATCTTGCTACGTCAGCCAACGAGACTTTTAGCGTGTCTTTTTATGGACGCGGAGGAGAGAAATACAGCCCCTGTGTTCTTTGCAGATAAGCGCCGTCGTGGCAAGTAGACGGCTACGGTTTGTTCTGAGGCAGAGCTGGGGGGCAGAGGTCGTCTATCTCACCCTTGCGAGTTTCCCATAACAACCCCCGTCGTATCGGTAGGAGAAGTAGGGCGAGGGAGGGTACTGGAAGGGTGGTGTAGGGGGGGTTCCTACCAACCCCCGCAGTGGATCTGCGGCAAAGTTTTGACGTCTGATGGTGCGAGATGGCGCATGCTGGATGAAAGGTGGCGGTGTGAGGATTGGCCCTTAATGAGTTTCGGTATTATCGCCACGTGGCGGCGCGCGAGTCGCGTAACGAAACGACTTCTACTCTTCAGTTGAGCAGAGAAATTTGGCGTACAGAGATGTTCGAGAGGCACATCTATCGCTAACTTACGTTCAGAAAATATTTTGAGGTTACCGAAATTCCGATTTCTGTTCTGTGTAATCATCAACTTTCATATTGTCACAGCCAAACTTATTTCCGAAGGACATTTTTTTTTTTAAATTATTTTTGGCCTAAGGAAATCACCTCTGTTATCGTTTGGAGAACATCGCCTCATTCTTTAACAAACATTTGAGGAAAGTGCATATGAGCTAATTTAAACACATATTGCTACATTGCCTACAGAGCAAAGAATTTGAAATATAAATTGTAATTTGGTTGGACACGCCGCCTTTAGAATAATTCTTTCATGCACACATGTAATAAAGCCATTAACGGATGAAATATTAATCTATTCTTACACTACACTAATACGATTATTTACTTTTGAGGTTATTTGAACGTAGATACGCAGATTTTGTTAGCAATTGTAAAAGTAATCACACCCAAATTTAAGTGTTACAATTCCAGATGTTAGAAAATCTCAATCATAAGTAAAAGTTATATAGTTGCAATGCTACTTCACATAGTATAAATGTCATCTTACTGCAAAAAAAAATGTTCCATACATAGGTATATTAGGTAAAATTATTCGCACTTCAGGTAAGATTATTTACTACACCACATATAATCATGAAAATCAATAACACCCTACTTAAGATATTAAGGTTAATAATATAACAACGAAATCATAACTAATAATTTTAAAAAGACAGTTTAAAATTGTTTAAAAATTTTATGCACATAGTGTTTAAAAAACTTTACGAAAATTTTTTGGGAACATTGAAAATACTGATATATATATATATATATATATATATATATATATATATATATATATATATATACATATACATACATATTGTTACACAAACAAGGTGAAGTAATGTAACACGACAATTAGATATGCTAAACAGTCCATCGTTTTATGTTTTCCTTTTTGCTTCTGTTAGCTTGAATCTTTCTTGCCCCTTTGACTTACTCAAATAGTAAATACATATTTAATTCTGTGTACAATATCATTTTATGTTTTATTACTGATAACATTATTAGTTAATCCGCGACTTTGTAACATGACGTTGAAAACTATTATTACAATGACTATTGGATTAAATAAGTGATTATAGGTTTCACATTTTTTTTAATGTATATGCAAGATTTGTTAACATATTTAAACTAAACCATTTGGGTTGTATAACATGCCAATATATCAGGTTAAACATCTTATATATCTCAGTGGAATATAGTTTCCATTAAGAGTTCTTCAATATGTATTAATATAAATCTTTAAATATGAGTGATGAAAAAACAGTTTTTATATGTACTGTATATCCGCCATAGTTACCTGCTATTAAACTAAAAAATTAGTAGTACAAAAATAAATTGTACATATTGATGTATGTGCATTTGTAAACATCCCATTAATTACGTCTTATAAAGTGTTACCATTTTCTCAGTACATATAAACACGTATTCAATGTGAACGAATTACAAGAACGACAGCTCATAAATGTTTCCACTAATTCAAGAATTCGGTGAAGCACAAGTTAAACATTACAATATACAGTTTATTGTAAACACAGGGGGTTTGTGGATGGCAGGTATTCATAGATGACAGTACTAGATTTCACTTTATTTATGGAGGAAATGTATTATTTTCGTGGCAGGCAGTTAATAATGTTCTAGACAATAGGATCGTGAAATTAAATAAGATTATTGCACCGAATACTTACGAATGCAGATGCGAAGTTGAAGAGCAAACTTTCGAAAGCAGAAAATCGCGGAATAATTAATTATTTGCCAGGCTTCAACGAATTGCATATAACATTTAATATTGACCATTGCTTATTGGTAGCACTGTTTCTCTCTTCAACAGTCTCAATTAGAGCTGTACAGTTTTAACTCAATACATGTATGATTTCAGATTTGTCTCAAAACTTTTCACACATTTTAAAATATGAGTTATCTAATAGTAATAGGATAGTGATACTGCAGTTTATACGAGATTTTGTTGACTTGAAATATTTTCGTGGTTTTCAAGAAGCTATAAAAATTTTATAGGAAGCGAAACATTGCTAAGATGGGATACTAATATAAATTAAGTATGGTAGGTTAATTATTGTTCGTCATTACAAGGTTCTGCATATTGTTTTACGTTCGTTATCAAAGAAAAACAAAGTGTCATGTGTAGTTTATTAAATTAGTATCAGGGACTAGTCAGAGGTAGCATTTTGTAACTCCACACCTTCCAAAGTTAGCAGCTGAGTGTCCTAGTGGGGGGACATGTCTGGCTTATTATTAAAACACACTTTTTTGTCTAATTATTCTTTAAAATGTAATTTTCTATTACCTCTGACTAAAAATTCGTGTGCACCTCGCCAACCTTATATTGGGTGAGTTTTTTTTAAATCTTATGACAACTAAACTTACAAATAATTACGCATCGAAAAAAAAAAACAGAAAAATACGTGTGTTGAATATTTTTGAAAATGCTATCCAGCGACTTAATTAGAGACCCACTTATGATACCCCAAGGTGTGGGGGCAGCTTTAAAATTTTAATAGGAGCCCCCATTTATTATTGCATATTCGGATTCTCCATGGGAAAAAAACCTAACTTTTGTATTTACATTTTTTTTTTTCGTTGCGAGATAGATGGTGCAGTAATCTACGAAAGTCGATAGCAAGTACGATCAGTTTTTTTTCAACCTCCAATTGGCGGCAAAAAAAGCACCTCGTATGCATACAACGGCTAAAATATTCTAACGGCCAAGGGTAAATCGATAGGCGGCCATAAAAAACTAATAACCTTTTTACATGAACATACAAATTGTGTAACTTCTGTAACCTATTTAACATTTTTATCATTGCATGCAGATGACACTGTAACCAAGGCGTAGAGGTCGAAGAGTCAACTTTGATAAGGTGTTTTCAAACTCTCATTCGTTATATGACTTGATTTCAATATGTGCATGCTGTCCTTCATTTCTTACGTTCCTTCATACCATGTGTTGCTAGTTCGCAAGCAAACTATTAAGATGTCGACAATGCTGTAATTTTATATGCTTAACGTTTTCCAAATTGAGTACTATCACACGCTTCTTTTGTTCGGATTATTCAACAATTCTCCGTCGAGAGTACGGTACATCAGCACCGTCTGGTGCTCAGTGCGGCGATGGTGGGATGTCAAATATCGTAAAGGACAATATGGGAAACTCCAGTTTTTTAGCATTGTAGAGCGCGAGACGTGTTACCGACGGCGAGAGCTGGAAACTTGAGCAATATTCACATTCTTATGTCTCTGTTCTCTATGATTTTTACAAATTTACAGACTGAATTTCTCTTTGGCTGATGGTATGAGAAAGTGTTTATATATATATATATATATATATATATATATATATATATATATATATATATATATATATATATATATATGTATATATATATATATTTCAAATTTTTACTTATGAAAATAATATCAAACAGAGTATGTCTATATTCTAAAATCACGATTACATTTCAAATTATACATATCGTGTATATACAACTCGAAATACAGATACTACCACGGTCGTAGAAGAACAGGTCTGGACACTCGCCTGGAAACTTGACCCCCTTGTTGTTTGGCCGTAGTTCACCAAGTTACCGAGAATATTGTTTTTTATTGGCGCTGATGTTACGGCGGTCGGACTAAACTCCGCCCACTTCCTTTCCGCTAAGATAAACAATTTATCAAAAAGTATTTTTTTTATCAATTTATGATATGCTTTCTTCGCTCACAATCTTTATTTACTTTATAAATTTAAAAATGGAAAAAAGTTGACGGAGTTTGAGTCCGACCGCCCGGAAAACAGCGCCAAAAAGTACGGCATTCTCGGTTAACTTGGCGAACTACAGCCAAACAAGGGGGTCAAGCAAAATACATTGGTAGATAGGCGAGTGTCCAGACCTGTTCTTCTACGACCGTGGCTACTACAGAAGGAACAGTGCTCCTGTCGGCGTGAGCTGGAACCAAATTAACCGTCCCGTGTTTTTCTTACGAGTTTCCTATATTGTTCTTGTACAATATTTGGGGACGTCGCAGAACTTTATTGAACTAGTTCTTGGCTCGGTTCGCGATCTCTTTGCTTTTTCTTGCAGTGTATACTTGTGTTCTCTTTTTCCCCTGCTCGTCTTCACCGCGCCTGCGCAGTTCGCTAGAGTTCTGGCCAAGCCTTTTGCTGGCGTGCTCGCGATATCTTGCTACTTCACTTCTTCCTGGTCTGTCGTCAGCATAATGTAAGTCGTCTTCTGCCTCAGTAACGTAGTGTAGGTTGGCAACTTGTTCCCCCATGACGGCAAGGCGGCTACCGTTATGTATGTTTAAGCTTACATTTATTCCCCGAATCATGTATGTCGCAAGAAACTACAGCGTTTTAAAGGGTATGTTGGCACAAAACATTTTCGCGATGTACCATCATTAGAGATGATGGTTTATCGCGGAAAAACTTGACTATTTGCTAGGCTTCAACATACGTTCAACTTATCAAAAGATTACTGGCTTTTCCTTGTACGTGGAGCTACTGCCCTATTTGACTGAGCCAATAAGAATGCCGCTATTTTAATATTTAATGCCTGTTATTGGTCTGCAGACAGCTACGTTGTGTCAGTGTTTTCAAGGCTATGTTGACGCAAAACATTTTCGCGATATACCATCATCTCTAACCATCATCTATAGTCATGAGCTTTCTTAGCAATTGTTAGAAGCACGGGTATTTCGCGTATTGATTCTAGGTCAGGTTGAACGTCAATGATGTCATTACTGTGATCGCACGACAGTTGCTCTGATACACATTTGACTTTGACTATTGCAAACCAGTAATAAATAGAGGTACGTCAATTTCGCGAAGTCATCTGGCAGGAGCCTAGACTTGTCAGTCCTATACATCCACTGGCCACAATCGATTATCTATTAACTTATAACCGTACACGCAGGTAGCAAGCGATAACACTTCGCACTATTTCCTTATTTACTACTGGCTTGCAGTAGTCAAACGCGTTTCGTAACATCTGCCAGCAAGTCACAGACACAGACTAAATAGTAATACAGACGTGAAATGACGTGGCGGCTCGTTTGATAATTGCGAACTCCGCCGCTTATTGGCTGCCCGAATCTGTTGATACCTGCCCCGTGTATGTTTGGCTCCTGCATGTTACGGCAGGTTTCCTATTGGCCTGGCTGCCGGCTAGCAGGGCAGCCGCCTTACGCTCATTGGCGGTAGGTATT
>PNEQ01090030.1:0-71160 GCA_003012365.1 Medauroidea extradentata
AATATTTTGAAGTGAATATCAACTCTCTATCCCGAAGGGTTCGATGGATATCGATAGTTGATTGGAAACACATTTAACGTCTTTTCAGCCCCTTAAAAGTTGAAATTCGAAAAATCCTTAAATTGGCTAATATGCATTTTTACGAGTGTCCTATTAAAGTAAAAATCACGATGATAGGCCGTCGGGTTCGAGCTCTATCAACGTTTCTTCGGAAACATATTTCACCCCTTTTCACCCCCTTAGAGGTCGAATTTCGAAAAATCCCTTCTTAATGCTCGCCTACGACCTGAAGGGAACCCCCACAAAAAATTTCACGATTCTAGGTCCAGTGGTTTGGGCTGCAGTTTGATATGTCAGTCAGTCAGTCAGTCAGTCAATCAGTCACCTTTCATTTTTATATATAGATTAGGGCACAAGGAGAATCACAAATAAGCAGAAGTAAAAAAACACTGTTGATGTAATAGGCTATATTGTAATGCATGGTACAATGTGTTCGTGTTTAACTATACTTTTGGTATTTTTCCAGACATTGTATTCTTGAAAAACAGTGTTTAGCCATTTAATAGGTTTGGAAGTAATTTTTCTAACAAGTGTACCTAAGTATTCAATTTGTAGTGACGTATATCGAAGCGTGAAGTGTGATTTTTTTCGTTAGTGTAAAGCTTAATAGTTTAACCAAAAAATAACAATCAAATTTGCTGCAACGCATTTCTACGGAGGGACCTTAACTTCGCAGACTCCGAGAGAAAGCCCCAAGAAGGAAGAAATCAACGAGGATACTTTTGCTGACTGACGTTCTACAGCACAAGACTTCCTCCTGCTTTTCGCCTGCCATGCAAAACTTTCCTCTAGGATTACTGTCGATGCTCCAGCGAAGAGTGGGCGTGTTCTCTTGGCACGGCAAATACTCGCGGCTCTTTCAGCGACGTTGCCTTTTATCTTCAGCCTCCCTCATGTCACGATCCTTGATGTTTTTAAGAAGGTTCCTCAGATAGAGTGCGTCTGTGAGTGTGTGAGGCACATAACTTATTGAGCGTTAAGACTGCGTTACACCGAATAATTCGTAATTTTACAGTCTTATCAATCACTGTCCAACTGTTACACATTTATATCACTAGTAATTTCCCACAAAATATTTTCCCGTTCCATAGTTCTAGTAAAAAGACCACGTAAAGGTAGCGATTTGAATACTACCGCTACTTACCCAAAGTCAAAACTATTAAAACGATATGATTGAAATAATTTATATTGACAGCAAATGTATTGAGTTAAAGAATGACATCTTTGCAATTTCAAGTACAATTTGTTTCTATAAAAAAACTATTAACTGTACGTGAATTTTTACATGTATCTGAATAACTATATTTATAAACAAATGTTTTTCTTACGTGAAATAAAAATTGGTGTCATGTTGTAGCTTAATACATTTACTTCAACTCTAAATGATTTCATTACTATCGATTTAATAGTTTATACTTTGTTTATAAGTAGCGTAAATAGCCAAATCGCTACTTTGACACGCGCGTGTACAACAACTATGAAACCTAAAAATATTTAATTTGTGGAAAATTATTATTTATTTGACGTGTGTTGGACAGTGTTTGGAACACTTATAAAATAACTAATTTTACAGTGCACAGTGGCCTTAAGAGCTCCGCTTGCTAGTGTATGTAATGCAATATCTGTTCCTAGTGCAATTCACTCAACTGATGTGAGGTGGTTTACTAGCATTCTCTTACCTATGGAACTTAAAGTAGTAACTATATTATTTTATCTCTGGAAAATATAGTTCAATGTCCAACGATAGGCCGTGCTTTCGCAGTCCCTACACATACAGAGTGTCGGGATCAAGCCAGCTTCTGCCCTTTTGCTCCATGCGAGGTTTCTGTCCTCGCTTAGGACACCTGCGTTATCATTTGACAGATGTTATATTTTTAATTTATTATTACACAGTTGGTATTTTCACATTAGCTATACGGTAGCGTGAAAAAAAGTGTTTATGCATTTTAAACGGGTAAAAAATTGTGTTCGTACTAAAAGTATTGCATTTTTAAACTCAAAGAGTCATAGTTTGACGTGTGTGTGTGCTAATTTTCTAGACCTGTAAATGTATTACTGGTTAAATAGTTTCGTCACAAAAAGAATACTTGCAACTCCCTGCAACACATTCAAACCCCGGTAGGGAGCCGCCTACCCCACGCTTCAAATGCGTTTCAGAGTGTTCGTAAACAGGTTTTTTCTACGAAAATATTCCACGTGTGCCAACTGTGCCAACGTACGAAAAGAAAACAAACTTCAGACAAGGTTGGAACCTCATTGTTAAGACGCCACACCCATTACAAACACGGTTTCTAAGCCCTCCAACATGGCTAAAAACGGCCTTTTCAGACTTCCGTACTTCAAAATGTACTAACCGGATGTATGTGAAACTCAGGTTGCGACCTGCACTGAACTTGGTTGCAGACTTTCCACCAATAAAATTATATGGTCGCCGCTTAGTGTCCCACAGTAAAAACAGTTCGGCGGGAAGCTTGCACTCTAGTTCAGCGCTTGGCTCGTTGAGGCGACGTGGCATTTGATGCGCGTTTCAAGGTCAACCTTACAGCTCCATCGCTTTTGAACCTCTCACGCGCGGGTAGGTGGCGCCCTTAAGGTAGAGTGCTAGATAATTTTCTCGTATTTTCTTTTTTCGAGCCATATTCAAGTTGTATTATTAAAATGTTCTCTTTGCCAGATATAGAATCTGCTCTTGATAAACTACTGGACATAAATAACAATAGAATATTTTATTAATTTGTCATGCATAATTATTGCAAGGGAATAATAGGTTAACTTCAAAAATTATTACAAGTCCTATAAAAAAGAACATAATCACTATTATGGTCTCCAAATTTCATCACATATATCTCCTATGCCACAACTTTGCCACATTTACCAAAAATATTTTAAAGCAGAAGTTACTGCAGAAAACTATAAAACAAGTCGAAACATTAACAGTTACGTACTACAATAAGAACAGCGTAGCATGTAATGTATTTTCAAATATCTAAAGAAACGAGTGGAAATAATGTTTGTGAGCAGAGTGAAAATGTTTTCTTTGTAGAAAACGAAATACTGTTTAAAATAAATGTTGTTTTAAAAACCTTACTAACGTTTACATAGATGTTACAGCCCAAAAATTCTAATTGCAACACCAGTATTTGGGACTAAATTCTTTTGGCTGTTAATTACAAATTAAGTTTTTACTACCACAGTAAAATTAGCAGTGTGGCATAGACGTTGTTTCCCGAGCGTATTCTGAACTGCCGCTATATTTACACAGAAGAAAGCCATGCCACAGGTCAGAAAAAAACGCAGTTGGACCCAGTGGCAAAGCGTGTGGGTTTGTGTAAAAAACACTTAGCAAAACAACCCAGTCAGAAACTTAAAACGGTTGTGCAGTTTGTTTAGCAAAAACGACGACCTTATAACAATCAGGCTCGAAAACTTAGTTACTATATTATTCTCGCTGAAATTGTTTTCGTTTCCGTCATGCAAGAAATTACGTTCCTAGAAAGGTTTGAGATATATGTGTATATGACGTCGTGATTTTTATAATATTACAAATGTAGTTGAATATTAGGTAAGATATTGTTAACTTATGAAAATACGAAATTAATCAAGTTAATTTCTTCTGAAAAAATATAGAGATCAACATGATATACAATTTTCTACTAGAAAAAATATTTCAAAGAGTTTATTGTACATTTATAAAGAGATCCTTAGCATTGCAAACCACGTTGGACCGGTAAAAATTCAAAATTTTATATTTGTGCCAAACATTGTTCAACTTTTACACATCAGATAACATGTCATTTCCCCGAATAAGAAAATAAGGGCCTATGGTTTTAGCATAATCACCTATAAAAGTCACAAAATGGCATTTGCGTTGTAGCCAAAATATAAAAAAATTATTAACTTGCAGAAACAAGATAATTCATATCTATACTCAATTATGTGAACTACTTCACGGCACTTTTGTAAACACAAAGCGATATATTTTTGTATTTTTTAAAAATTGATGAAAATGAGTAAATATTTGCATAACTTTGACTTTCGGCTACTACTGAAATATTTAAAACTAACTTTTGTCAAACATGTCATGAAATGCATTTATACACTGACTTTAAATTCCCGTAATTTTTAATTAATTAGCTAATTGCTTTTTTTTTATTTTGGCTGCACCTTAATCGCCATTTCGTGACTTTGATGAGTGATTTTGCAAAAACTATGGGGCCTATTTTTTTATTTGAGAGAATTACGTGTTATCTGATGTGCAAAAGTTGAACGGTGTTTGGCCCAAACATAAAAAATAAATAAAATTTTACGGGTCCAATGCCCTTAAGTTGCAGGACAGGGTAACTATTGTGTGTTGATAACCCACAGACAAGTTAATGACTGTAATGAACAAGCTAACTTCTCATACTTAAATAATGTGTCAGTAATAATATACACAAACACGATGTTATTATGATTTATCCTAACTTGTAAACCGAGCGCGTATAATTTTTCTCTCTCGAAATTTAATTTGATAAATAGATTTGCTTTTAGAATCACTGTGATAAAATGTCTTGAGTTTACTTAATTCTTCTGGAGTAGTACCTGTATTTGTGAAGTTTTATGTCGACCCTATTGGTTATATACGTGTTACCTTTCCTGTATCTAAGTACGATAAACCTACCCAGAAAAGGAAATAATTAAACATACATAAAATGTATAGTATTTGTTTAATATTATTTCAGCGATTTCGCTACATTATAATAACTAAGAAGTGTAAAACAAGTACGGTAAAGATTTATGTATTCATTACGACAGACGGTCTTAAATAAATACTTAAAAAATCATTTGAATATTTGATGAATTTAGAAAAATCGCTTTTCACGTAAAAAACATATATCTTTGTTCTTCCTCACATAGGTTAGGACGTTTTCGTATTTCGTAATGTTTACGGGTATAGTTTTATGGTTTACAAATATAAATTCATATTGTTATATTGTTTTATTAAATTTAATTATTTTTCCCTAGTTTCCTAGATTTGTGTAACTATTTTGAGCAGCGCAGTGATAAGTGAGGCTTTCGTTATTATGTTTTAAATTTTAGCCAGTAAAATTAAAATCTTGAAGTTTATACTCTGTCCCAGCTCTGTATAACACGAGGCTTTTTAATTCCAGCCACGTTCTGGAGAAACTGATAATCCGAACTTGAGTTCTTCCATGTAAAACTTCGCCGCTCCTGAGCAAGGTTGAAGCACACGGCCTTCCTTAATATGTCGAGGGGTGAAGGGTGCTATTTCCAGTATCCGAGGCATTCAGTTCCCTTTAAACTGCAGTAGGCGTATTACCTGCCCACTCGTTCCTCGGCCTCCCCAACTCCCTGGACTACTGTCTCGAGGACCAGGAAGAAAAAACACTACCAGCAACAAATGGGGCACAGCTTTTTTTCCCTCACCCCGCGCCATAGACATTACACCATCGACCTGCGAGCTCCTCCAAACATCCGGATACACGGCTGTTTTTACGAGAAACTTCAATTTTAAGACCTCGTAACTTAAGAACAAACACTGCGTCCTTAAAGGGTTGAAGGGGAAGGGGAAAAAAGTATTTCGTTACCTAACTGGATTCTTTGTTTACTACCGATTTTATGGTTTTGTTATACCCGGTTGTTATTTCGCTTCAGCTGGAAAATTTACACGCGCACTTAACCTCACGTGGAGCTAACAATATTTCGAAAATCGTGAGTAAGGTTCGTGGAGCTGCTACGTACAGTTCAAAGCTGTATTGATTCACGTGCGTGATACGCTTAATTAACGCTCTTACTACATTCGTATATTTAAAAATTGTTAGTGAGTGATGCGTGAAGCAGATGCATTAGAGAATTTTCGAGGTAAGCAAATAATGGACGACTTGAAGTACACGCCCCCCTGACGTCACCGAAGAGGAAAGTTCTGTGGGAAACAAAGCTTGTTTACAAACATGCTGATTTGTTAGTTGGTAATCGCAGAAAGCAAAAATGTTGCGCATTCATAGATTTGCACGCAAGGGTAAAAAATAGTAGTTTCTACTTCATGGTTAAGATACGCAAATATATAAGATTAATGTTTACCTGAAAAAACGTCAAATTACAAACAAATAATCAATTTTCTTGACGTACATCTCATCCGGGACATTTGACGCCAAACAGCTAAATGAAGGTTATGTTCGGCTGCGGTATCCATGGAGATAGGAATTGTTTCCCACACCTGATTGAAGCTCCGCCTCTTTTCAAGTCGTCCGTTGGACGGTAACAGAAATCATGAAAAACATTCGACAAACGTATTGAACCGAAGCGGAAAGGTAATCTTCTCAATTGTATTTCCAAGTGTTTCGTATAGTATCAAGTGAAAATCTTTAAAACATGTGTTTTCAATACCGGACGAAGTAGGTAATTTTAATGTTAACACAGCCATAGTCCAAGTTCTATTAAACAAGTGCTCTGAAGAGTAAAGTAGACAAATTCATCATGGAATAACATTATAAACATACGAGATAAGGTTATTGGGCAAATTCTAGGTAGAACTCAAATTGTAAGAAAAACGGCGAAGAAAATGATTGAAGGAAAATAAAACATGGCGTAAAGACTCTTCAAATATATAGGCTGCACCATGTATGTAGTGTCAAAAAGAATAGAAAATCGAATGTACAGGTTGTTACAAAAAGGTACGGCCAAAATTTCAGGAAATATTCCACACACACAAAGAAAGAAAATATGAGATATGGACATATGTCCGGAAACGCGTGATTACCATGGTAGAGCTCAATTCCTTAGATCTCGTTAAATGTCGTCGTAAATAAAACTTCGTACAGAAAATTTCTTAAATGCCCAATGGGTTGGTTCTTTACAATGTACTTTACTTCCTGAGTTCACCGCCAGGTGGGCCACTTGATACAATACGCCGTACTCCAGGGACACATCAACGCATCAGGGATTCCATGCGGCGGAGTGTAGATGCACGTATCCTTGCTCACGGAAGTCAGTTTGAACATTTCATTTATGAACGTGTGTTACGTTTCTGTGTGCTCCCAGTCCATAAATTCATGTGAGTTGAAGAGACGCAATGCAGTCACGATTACCTTCCGTCACGTCGCCCACCTGGCGGTGATCCTAGGAAGTAACGTACATTCTAACGAAACATTCCATTGGGTGGTTGGAACAGTGTACGTACGAAATGTTTTTTTACGATGACTTTGCGAGATGTAAGGAACTGAGTTCCACCATGGTAACTAAGCGTTTCCGGACATGTCACATATTTTCTTTTTTTGTATATGTGGAATGTTTCCTTAAAGTTAGGCCGTACCATTCTGTAACAACCTATAGAGGTGGAGAGCTACTGCAAACACACCTCAGGCTTGAAAACTGAAGGAGAAGAAGAAACCAAGTTCACTTTCTATTCTTGTTCATTTAACGTATACCCTCTTCTTCAATTGGAACTCGACAACTGAAGGACTTGACGGAGTTTGAGCGCTTTGCACGTAGCGGTGATAAGTAACTAAAGAGTAAGCATATGTCGGCCTTACTGCTCTCGTTTTTAAGTCTCGAATGCCTAGAATTTTAAAGTGAAATACGATACTGCCTCTCACCTAGAGGAACAAAATATATATGAAAATAATTGACGTGAAAAATCACCTTTACTGTACTATAGATCACATGACGTATATGGCCATGTTACTTTGGCATGCAACACCAGACAATGCATATCATCCATTAAATACGACTCGTGTGGTTTCCAATAGTATCTGCAATGGTATTCCCAGTAATAAGACCCAACCTGCACGCTATATACTATACATCACGTACTGAGAACCGTAGCGCAGAAATGATGCATTTTCGAACCTATCGATGATGTTTTCGCACATATGGTAAAATTTAAATAATGAACCACTATATTAATTTGTTGAACAATGTTGTTCATTTGCACAACCATAAAATTTTACAAGCATAAAAATAAAAAATAAAAACTTTTTGTTGTTAAACATTACGCTGAAATATAAAATAAAAATGTACAAAATTCAACATGTTTTTTAAATACAAAAATATATTATATTTTGGTTTAAACCCAGGTGTACTTGTAGCCTACAACATCGTTATTCACTGTGAATTTGTTCAGTTTGATGAGTTGGTTTAAGAGTCATCCTTAAAACGGAAACATGCAAATTATGGCGTTAACGAACCATTACGAAAAAACTATTGGAGATAAAAAAACTTTATAACAACAAAATTTAGTCACATTTTGTGTCTAAAACAAGAAAATAATATCTGCTGCAAATATATAAATACTATGGTAATGAAAATTGTTGTATATCGTGCCCTTTACGTGGGGTTTCACACCATGTGTTGCATTTTACATCGATAATAAATCATAGCAATATTTTCATTGACATTTCAGAAAAATATATTTTAACGCTTTAACTCTGTGCAAATTGCCTTTTAACGATCTAACACTATACAAAATGCCTTCGGTTTTAGTGTCTAGTTACGCGTAGTATTTGACTGTGAAAGGCGAGAATATTTTCAATTAAAAAATAATACAAGTTTAATTGCGTCATCAATATTAGTCTGATGTCATGGATATATGTGTTTATAGTAAGGCGTTTTACTGGAGCACGATAATAATACATTTTTACTAAGCGTTTCTAAAAAAAAAAACTTCCCAATTTCGCATATTATGGATGCCTCTTAACGTCTAGTCAAGAGCGAGGTTATTGTATACAGACAAGAAAAGTAGATGGAATCGGTCACTGCCTATGTTCTATGTTATGGAACCATTTTATTTTCTCCTGGAGCGATTAAAAAAAAAAAAAAAAAAAACAAGGAAAACAGAAATCCTGACTGCCTGACCGGAACTCGAAGCCGGCTTCTCACGGATGCGACTCCAATATCTTACCACTGCCGCACTTCAGCGGGTAGGAGTTATTACAAACGTTGAGTCAGAATCGATTGGGGTACTTTTATTATAATATTGTGATGGCGTGGAATTTATTTAGGAACTGCGCAGCATCGACTTAAGTAATATTAAGTAACTCGTTCTCCCGCGGAAAGGAAGCGAGTGAAAATTAATTGGCGGGTAAGAACATTACCTGATGTCTGGACAACTTCCAACAACTCCCATTAGACGTAGTATATCAATGTGAAAGGCCCTCGATGGCCGGGGAACACATTGCTCAGACAGGGTCGCTGTGAATTCTCGCCCCTATTATCTCTGTCCCGGCTCCCTCTCGCTCCATTGTCAGCCTGCCTATGACCTACTTGGAGCGAGGTAATTAAAATCCACAAGAGTTGCGACGCTTCGACCCAAAGAAAAAACATGAGCCGTTTGATTCACAGCCGTGGAAATTGAAAAATTACGTTCCTCGCCTGCTCACGTTTTATGTAAACTCCTATGTAACGAGTACGCTTCTGTTTCTTAATTAAAAATGAACGTATTCGAGATACTTCTCTAAAAACAACTTACAAGAATACCGTTTTATAAATCTGTGTTTCAATTAGCATAATTCTGTGATTGGCCATAATTTATTTGTTACGGCAGCTGGTTCCTATTAACGCTGTTTTTTTAGAGTTATTTTTTTTTTTAATCCTGAACGGGAGCGGATGTTGCAAAACCTTTACATAGATTATTTAAAAATTGTTTGTATTATGCAGTCAAATTTTTTTAGTACATACGTTTCTATAATTTTGGTTAGTTATCGACTGAATAAAATTTTCTTGAAGTCAATAATTAGCCAGAATTATAAAGTACCATGTTTAAAAATAGGCTGCATAGTACAAACGATTTCCAACATTTTTACGTAACAATTTTACTATATCTGCCACCTTAGAGGATTTAAAAAAAAATTAACTTGCTAAAATAGCATAAACAGGGACTCGTGCACTTAAGTACATAGGGAAGTTCTCTACTTTAAGAGTTAGTGGGCGCTAGTTTTTTTTTTTTTTTTTTTTTTTTTTTACGTTTGAGGCACGGAAACGGGGAAGGCGATAAGTCGAAAATAACATGTCTATCAAGAACCTCGTCGCCTCTAGGCGCAAAGGACACTAAACTAGCGTACAGTGTTTTCATAGAAACATTTTCAAAACGAAACTTTCCTGTTTTATTTGTGGCAAGTATTTGGTAAAGTCCAATGCAGGTTTATATGATTTGGTTTCTCTATTACGGTTGATAATTTTCTCAGGTACAGCAACGTGAAAAAGTCATTTTCAACACTATTGCGGAGCTTTCAATAATGTTTTAAATTAGTTGACGGTATTTTTAAAATCGTAGGGAACCAGTTTGAAGTGTGTATTCTATTCGTAGATAAACTCAATGAACACATTTTTAATAGTTGCACAAGTATAAATACTTTCAGTTCCACTATACAGCATGTCTCATTCACCAGGTACACTAACTCTTAAAGCATTGGTGAGTAAAGAAGAGGGGTTTACATGTTACATTTTATTTAGTATGGCTTACGTATATGCCACCAGAGAAATTTTTTTCTCTTCGGCGAGACCTATATTTACGGACGTTTTTTAAATACCCAGAAAACTATGAAAAAATAAGTATTTTAAAATTGTAGAATACTATTTCATAAAATTTTTTCCTTATATTTTTTATTACTGTTGAAATATTCTCCTCTCAGTTCAGAAAATGATGCTTGTCCGAAAGCAATACCGTTAAAAACGACAGAGCACTGTGAAATGTAAAATTATTCTGATAATTTGTACCTTTGATAGATTATAACTTTGTTTTTGCTAATATTGTAATGATGCTCAACTTTACTAGTGTTACTGAATTTTACTAGAGGTTTTTGATAGTTACTTGAAATCTTAAATGTTTAAAAAATAGTTAAATTATATATTTTAATTGGTTTAACGTAATATGAGTAAAAATTAGCAAGAAATTCTAAAAAGCGCTGATGTCAACGAGTAAAGTGTGAACTGTGGGTGAAATTCCTCGTTGCTATAAACAGTCTAAAATGTGTGTGTTTAGTCTGGCAGACGGCGAGAAATGAACGTATCTTCGGAATAACTTCAAACAAGGACAAGAATACTAAAAATGATTTTAGAAGAGATCTGGATCGAGTTCATTTTCTATAACTGAGAACCCCAGCTAGAACTTCCGACGTGGGATATGCCCTTAACGAAGGGTCCTGGTATTGAACAAGAAAATTCCAAGGAACGTACGCCATAAACTACAGGCTACAGAATTACGTCAGAAGTCACTATCACCAGAGAGCCTTTAATAATGTGTGACTAACTCATTTGGATACATATTATTATTGTGCATTTTTCACATCAGTGATGTGGTGTCAGTTTTATTGTGGCAAATGTTTAATAACCCACCCTGAGATAACTGCTCTGAGTTAGTTAAACACCTTTTAGTAATTTAAAAATTTGTCAGAACCATGAAAATGCTCACTTTTCCCCGGCGCTGGTGATTGTGAACTAACTAAACATGTTAGTGAGTAATATGTTGTTTTGGGTTATGTTTAACCACTTAATATCACTTCAAGTTGTATATTAGTATAGGCATTAATTATCCTAGCGAAGGGAAATAATCAAGTATTAAATTGTTCTGTGGCGTCTTTCATTAAACATGTTTAACTGCTCAAGCACCAAAATAGCAATAAAACTACGTTTTACAAAAGTAAGTAAAACAACACACACTCACTGATAAATCTGTTCACATATTTTCATTAGTTGTGCTTAGCAAAACCAAGCTTAGTATCATGAAGGTTGTGTAATGCTCTATCCACTCTAGGTTGTGGGAAGTGCATGTAACAGCACCGCCGAATATAACGTAACAACATGTAAATCTCTGTCATTGCTCACGCCACCTCAGGAGGACAGTGTTCTTAATACTACAAATCTATAATTTTACAATTGCCGCAATTATCACATCTCATATCAAAGTATTGATTTTGTGTTATTGTTATTTAAAGATTAAAGTGTATCTATTCTTATAATTAATTTCTTGAGGTTTTCAGATGCTTGAATTTTGTTTGTTGCAGCCATTATGTGATTTGTGGGTGATGTATTTGACTAACGGTTCCATTTTACAACAATTCCATTATAAATGGCGTTTATAAAACATTCCTAATATCAATATGTATCATAAATAGGATTTCAAATAATTTCGGTACATTGGAATATATTATATGGATAATTAAGATTTTTCACATTGTTTTAGCGTTCCCTCGTACATCTTAAATAACAAAAAACACGTATTTATTACGTTGAGGTTAAACAAACTCTGCAATACGAAATATAAGTAAATGTGGAACAAGAACATTTAATACAAAATTATTTCCGGAGTTATAGCATCAAAAATACGTAAATGTAACTTACATTAATATCAAATAATCTGAAATTCTTTTACCTACGTGAAACGAAGGACAATTTTTTTGACGGATGTCGTTATGAATTCGCCTGATAAAGCGTGTTACAATAGTATTTTTAATTTAGATTAACATAATTTACATTATGCATAATTTATTATAATTATACCAATAAATATTTTTACGAGCATGCTTGCTTCCTTGTTTAAAAAAAAATGTCTTCTACTACGAAATTCATTTAATGTTTTCAAATTTACAGAAAACACTTCCAAGTCACGTTGTGCCACGTTAGGAGACTGAGATAAGCACGGCTTCAATGACGAGAGGTTTTAAATGATAGTACTAATAGTGGTATTTATGGTACTAGTAGTAGTGTTATGATTAGACGTATCATTTTGGTAACTTTGGAGGCAATGTTATGATTAGAGCCTCGCCTGGAGGACGGGCTAGCGACGACGGCAGTGCAATCAGGTCAGGGGTTGCACAAGACAAGGGCCTCAGCGATTCTCCCCATCGGCACTGAAGTGTGTCAATATAACGCATTGTATCGGGGGAATCGGGGTCTGTCTCCTTCAAGCCTTCCAGCCGTCACCACCTCGCCAGGATTGTCCTAGGTCGAGACCCACGACGTGCCGCCGTCCGTCGATAGCCGTCACAATCATCATCAGCCTCCGGCATCATGCTAACGGTGAGGTCTAAGGTGTCCAAAGGGTTACCCATCATAGAGTAGAATAAGTATTTACTTAAATAGTCGCTCCCCTCCTATCTAAATTATGTAGTACAACCGTGTAGTATTTGTAACTAACTTGTGTAGAGTAAAGCCACAAAATTATAATTACATTAACATAATTAATTTAACAGTAACCCTCACCCATAACATAACCACTTATATAGATTCATAATAAAGTGCCTACCTCTGGCTACAGCCACCCAAACTCTATAAATAATATGTAAAACCTAGTAAAACAATCGTTTTACAACAGTAGACGTGAAAGTAATGGTAGTAGTAATGGTAGTAGGGGTAGTAGTGTTTGACGTCACGTTGGCAGCGAGCTCTTGTAAAGGACGGATTCAGAAACACGGAGGAACGTAATATATTGTCTGTGATATGGAATCACCCCAGGTTTCGACGTAAGAGTTAGTGTACGATATCTTTCTCTTTAGGTTTGAGGGAAGGCGATAAGTGGAACATAAAGCCTAGTACACTCTGTTATCATTCTTGAACATGACGACGAACACATGAACGCGAACAAGAATGTTTACACACCTTTGTATGCAAGCTCCACGACCCTACCTAACACACAGTAGTACTTGCGTGCTTGCTTAAATGTGCCTACATGCCAAACTATTTTAAAAATGTGAGGGACTTTTTATTATTTTTTTACTGTTATCATTAACAAGGATATGGAATTATTTATTTTAATTTATAAAAGACATCAGTTAATATACAGAATACAAAAAAGATAAATAAATTTGTTGTGACTATACATGGCTTCAGCTTGTATTCTACTCTAAATTAAACAATATCAGTATAAATTAATGTACGTTTACATGTCAAATAAAAACATTAGCAAACAACTTACGCATGAAGATGCAGGAAAATTGGAACCATTTATAAACGATTCTAGCTAGAATGCAAGACCTTGCATGCATTCTACTTGCATACAAGCCAGACAGTTACACAATGCAAGTTACCTCGGACGAGCAGTGTATACCTTCTTGTTAAAAACTGATAAACGTCTGTACTAGGCTAATCACGTCCGTCTAACACCTTATCGCCTCTAGGCGCGAATGCCGCAACTAGAGTGCAGTGTTTTCGTAGAATGTGTTTTCAATGGGACTTCACAAGAAGACCCTGTTGCTTTATTTGTGAAACGTTTGTGGTAATGTCCAATGCTGGTATCTATGTCTTAGATTTAAGATTACGATCGATATTTTCTCAGCTGCAGCAACGTGAAAAAGACATTTTTAGTACTTTTGAGGAGCTTGGGAATCATGTTTTTAATAAGCGGACGGAATTTTTCAAATCATAGAGACATAGTTTGAAGTGTGTCTTCTTTTCGTAGATAACGCATTGGAAACATTTTTTAATATTTACACAAGATAAATTATTTCCGTACCACGTTACAGCATATCTCACGCATCCGGTCCACTGCCTCTTAAGATAAAACAAATTGAAATATTTGAGTCCAGATGACTGGAGCAGAGATGGAAATAAAGTCCTCCGGAATGAGAGTTGAATACTGTAACACTCCGCCACTTCACTCGGTGCAGCTTCGAAGAAAATACTACTACACAAACCAAATAAGTTCTTTTGAACACAATAAAAAGTTCATAAATCACAATGGCTTAACAGGAAAGAAGTTCTCATAAATCACAATAGTTATACAGAAAATAAATTCTGGTAAGAGGGTTCTTTAGCCTTTAAACAAGGAAGTGCTCAGTGACGATGAGGGTAAAGTGAGGAAGGGAAAACACAGTAACCACGCTAGAGCCAGGACTCGAACCCAGGACCATTCGCGCCGTATATCAACGCCTAACCACCTACGCAACGGAGGCTGGCAAAAAAATCCGGCATAGCACATGTTGTCGATCAATAGATATTTATTTAACGGTCATCACGACTTCTGCAGTTGCTCTGTCGGAGATAAAAAGGAATTAACCGAAACAAAAGAACACTCGGACTTCATTCCGCCGAAAACTTAAAACTATATTAATTTAATCGAACGCTCAGAATAACCACGAGCCGGAAAATTTTTAAATTATTCTTACAAACTTACGCTTGTAACCAGAACACCAAATAAATTTAAAAATCTTTTAAGGTACTTAAAGGTATTGAGCTCATTAAGACAATTCCATGGGTATTATACATATAATTTCTTTTTCACTTAAACAAAATGTTTATCATAAAAGTAATATCATAACTTGTTTAATTTTATTACAGAAATTTGTTGTTGTGCTAGTCTTGTTCTATACTTAGAAATTTTAGATCCACTGGTTAACAGAGCATGAATTATTGCATGATGGATAAAAATAATTACAAAAATAGACGACACTCTGTCCAGTAAAATAAATAAGATTATTGCTAAAAGTAATGAAACACAAAAATCAGATCAACGACACGAACATGAATTTTGGAATGAAATACAACAGCTTCGAGGCTTTAGGTAGTAAAGAGGTAATTCGTCATAAATATGAGGGCAGAAAGTGGCTCTTATGCAGAGCTGCACGAAAAGTACTTACTGCAGAGAGTATAGATCTCACGTATATCCCTGAACGTGCGAAAATTTCTCCGTTTCCCGGAGGAGTGATATTAAGTTCTTACGACCCAGAATACTCTTGTGAAACTGGAGTGCCTATTGAAAACTGCCTCTTACCCCATTCTCCCTTATGGGCGTGAAAATGAGAATACTGCCAGTAGCTTCGATATTGTTCCTCATCCACGCCTTGCCTATACCTGCAAGCATACTCCATCAAACATTCTAGCACTAAATTGAAATGTAAGGCCTTCACGCCATCGACACATCAACGCAAATTAACAGCATGTTCGCTCTGATGTCGGACCTGAGTGGTTCCAGGGAATTGCTTCAATTCGTTCAAGAAAGCTTCCAGTTCGCCCCTTTATCCCATCCTTTAAAATACCGCCCTTATTTCCCGACGTATATTTTCCCTTCTTCGTCCTCATTCACTACATGTCGGGAACCTGTAAGAACTTAGCTTCCTCCTCCGGCATTCGGGTCTCGGTGATAAAGGCCCCGCCTCCTAAGGGCCCTCGCGTGCCGCTTAGGCGTGGTTCACAGGCCTTCTATTCTGTTGATGTTGAGTTCGCGGTTTATTTTCGGAACTTATTTGGTGGCCGCTCGTCGCAGGAGTCACGCCACGAGTGTTGCAGTTCTTGGCACTACCTCGACCCGCGTGCCACGTCGAGTCACGGCACTCGAAGCTTAGAATGCTCCGTCCAAGCATTAATGCCCCTCGCATTTCTCAGTAATTTAGTCTGCTAGCCTTGCGCGAGGGAAAAATACAAAAATTGAGCCATGCCTATATCTTATTTTCTTTAATTTAATTTTATCAACATTTACGTCTCGTCGATAAAAGTTCCTTACACACCATTACACAAGAACAGGAACTGAAGAAGGAATCGGCCATGGCCTATTTGAAGGAGCATCTTAGAATGGAGGACCGAAATCAGGATGTTCGGAACCGGGAATCATACGTAACTCATTCCGTAATCGAGTCAAACGATTTACCATTGAGCCACGTCGCTCGATTATTTTTAAGAACCGACGGGAAATGTGCATCAATTTGTTACTTTATGAGTTATTAGGTTTTAGATATGATGAAAGACCGTGAAATAAATAAAACATCTTAAGTTATACATTCCATATGTTTGCACACTCTCGCCGCAAATGTTGGCAGGAATTCATCTACTCTAATCATACTTACTGTATACAGCTGTTGTTTACAATTATGTGTCATTATTTCCGAGGCAAAACGTTAAAATTAATAGAAACTGTCTAAGCATCCAAATGTGCCAGATTTCGTAAGTATTTCTTGCAGGCGACACTAAACGCATTTCGGCATTTGTTACGTAAGGCTAATAGTATCTGACATCCAGAAAACTCCTCAGCACTCCTCGTAGTTACATTTCCTTCGCTGACAGCAAGAACAAATGAGGAGATGTCTTTATCCTAACGCTCCAGTATACGTCTTCTCTCGCCTAGATATGTCGTCTTCGCTTAGAGGTCCTTCTGGGCCTTAACTCCGTGCACAGCTGTTGCCGACATATTCATAGTACTTGCCCGCCCGGAGGTACAAAGCGGTATAAATTTCTGACGTTAACCCTGTGTTCTTCCCACTACTCGTCACTAACATAGAGAGAAATATATAGGATTAACAAGGGCGGAGTGTGTTTTTTATGTGTTGTGAAAGATCGGGAAAAAAGAAGATCGTAGATTTTTTTTTTTCAATTTGTGTGTTAATTTAATATGGCTGTAGAACCTTCCCGTGAAAAATTATTATAACATTTTTGTGAAAATGGCATAACAATTTATTTGTGTTAAAGGACGTAACTTTGAACCGTGCCTAAGCTACGGAAAATCGAACAATGTTTTAATAACATAAATGTTTATTTTCCGGGTAATGTAACTCCTACTGGAAATAAATACAATGTTCGGCCTATGCTATAGGGCTAGGAAAAATTCGAGACTTCAATGACCTGCATGCTTGAGTCCAATGTCCTATGCCTACTCAAGCCCCGTCTGTTCGTTCATTGTCTGCTGTCTGAATGAGTAGGAAGTAATGGACCAATGGTAGGGCTCCGGTATACACGGGATAATGGATTCTAGCATGTTGGTTGCTGAACTCTCTAAATATTTGAAATCACTAAATATTCCTAGCCCTAGGGCTATAACGACACAGAAATAACTCACTCCGTTCTGACCCGTCAAACAGTTAAGGTTTTTCGCACGGGTTATTTAGAAGATAAGCGATAATTGTAGTTACCACGGCAAAAATCGACTGTTCCCTAGGCTTTAATGTAACTTACTCATTTCGGACGCTTTTCTTTCGTTACTGGCGTGGTTCCCTATTTGTCTGAGCTAACGCTAATCCTAGTGCGTTACGACTGAAAGTCTGTGATTTTCCTGTGAACAGAGCCGTTGATCAGCCAAACTAGGCGCAGGACGCCACTGCTGGAGATACTACAAAACGGCGAAAATTATATTCAACATAATCTCCTATAAGCTGAAGTGCAGTTTGGGACACGTGTGGAGGCTGGAGACTTAGGACAAATCACACACGTGCACTGTAAAAAAAAAACTTCTTAAAATGTTTAGGAAATTATTATCCCAGACGCAGTATAGGACTTATATACTTCCGTCTTGTAAATATGCAAACTTTAACAGTTGTTACAATACAAGTCTGGTAACTTTAGTATACATTCGACTGTTTTATAAAAAGGTTTAGGAATACTACCATGGATGTCTGGGAAACTATTATACAATACGTACTCTCTTAGCGCTCCTATACGCACGTCTGGTAAATTTACAAACTATTTTTTAGAGTGGTTGAGTCCATTCTTTCTTGTTTCTACTTTTAGTGACATTAAATTTTTTACGTCTAGCGTATACGAAAATTTGTTCGGCAGTTTTGTTTAAAATCGTCTTCTTCATGTTGGTTTACATTTTCAAGGCAGTAAATACAATGTTTTTTTTTTATATAATTATGTAACTAATGAAATTCTGGTAAGTTGACTTTTTGTCGAAGCCGTATAATTTCTAGTCGTGAAAAAAAATAGCAATCATAATATAAACTATTTTAAACGAAAGTGCGGAACAGATTTTTTGGTATCTGCTCTCGTTGAAATTAAAAAAAAACTATCGTAAAAAAATAGAAACAAGAGAGTATGGCCCTAAAGCTGTGGGCGTAATATTCTAACGGGGTCTGTTGAAGAGAGAAAGAGTGCTGGGCGCGGTCTACTTCAATTTTCATCACCATTTTTTTTATTTTCTATTTGTACCAGATATTTTTTTTTCTTATTTTAGACACATAATGTGACTAAATTTGGCTCTTATGAAATTTTTTATCTCTCATAGTTTTCGCGTAATGGCTTGTAAAAGTCATATTTTGCATTTTTCCGTTTTCAGGACTACACTAAAACCAACTGATATACCGAACTAAAAAAAATCACAGTGGATAAAGACATTACAGGTTACAATGTCATGATCATAAAAATAAAGAATAAAAATAATTTGTATTTTAAAAAAATATTGAATTTTTTACAATTTTTATTTTTAGTTTCAGCATTTTTTTTAAATACAAATAATTTTTATTCTTTATTTTTATGAGTATGACATTGTAGCCTGAAATTTCTTTATCCACTGTGATTTTTTTTTTAGTTTGGTATATCAGGTGGTTTTAGTGTAGTTCTTAAAACGGAAACATGCAAAATATGACTTTAACATGTCATTACGCCAAAATTATGAGAGGTAAAAAATTTTATAAGAGCCAAATTTAGTGACATTTTGTGTCTAAATAAGAAAAATAAAATATCTGGTACAAATAAAAATAAAAAAAATGGTGATAAAATTGTGGTAGGCCGTGCCCTTAAATAAACGCTACACATATCAACACAAAAACTTCAAGTGTTATATAGAGCAAGTTGCAGCCCAGCAAACTTTAACCTTTTCCTGTAATTTTCCAGTGCCTCTGGGACCGCGGTGGCCGAGGTGTCGGACCTCTCGCCTCCCACCAAGGCGATCCGGGTCCGATTCCCGGCGGGGTCGGTCCCCGGATTTCCGCATGTGGGAATCGTGCCGGACGATTCCGCTTGTCGGCGAGTTTTCTCGGGGATCTCCCGTTTCCCCCGTCCATTCATTCCGGCGCTGCTCTACACTCACATCATGTCACCCTCACCAGCGCTAAAGACCTCGATGTTAAGCGCTGGACAAAATATCTTCACTCACTCACTCACTCACTCACTCACTCACTCCAGTGTCTCTTTGGGCAATGTGCTGGCAGAAAAGATTCTCGCGATTTTCTTGTATTTCTAACGATGGTTAAGCTAGCTCGCGGCTTTCTCTGGCGTATCGAGACAGAACGCCTCTAGCACACAGCGCGAGAACTTGTCATACTACGGCCCCTAACTTATGTGCGGTGTATGTGCGGATGAATCTTGAGACAGACAAGGGTAAACCTATATATCCTCGGAGTTTCGAACTAACAGCTAAGTAGTTACGACCGGGGGAACGATTAAATATAGTTGTATTATGGTTGCAACGGACAACGTGCACCTGTGTTGCGTCTGGTCACGATGTAGTGTAATTAAATACGCACACACAGAAGTGGAAGAATTCGCGTGATGGGTCACTTAAAAAATAACTCTCCTATATAGTAATAGAAGTAATTAACCCAAACACAACACAGGACACTAAGAACATATCAACTTGTAAAGGAGCAAATGTTGAACAATGTTACTATAGTAGTCTCCTCATACTATTACTCGACCATGACAACTAGTCCTCCCGTGAAGGGAAGAAGCGCGAAGCTAGAGCGTCCATGGCGCGCGCTGTTGCCACATCGCAGCCACGCTACGAAATTTGGGAGGTGCACTTCTTCAGGATTTTGAGCATTAAAATTTTATAGTCTTTATTATTCTAGTTGATATTACAATGTGTATATAATCACTCTTCAAAATATGTAATTAATGACATTTTCTATTACTTTAGAATAAGAAACAACTCACATACTCCACTGATATTAATTCACTACATGAATTGTAACGGGCACTTCATCAAGAAATAATTATCACGTATATTTTATTCATTATAGCTACTGCTGACAAAACAAAAGTTTTTTTCTTTATTTTAGTAGCATCTGTATGTAGACAATAACGTGGTAGGAGTAGTTGATTATTATGAGATTGATAATTCAAAACCAATGTCGTATAGGAGCTGAAAACTGTCTTTTTTTTTTCACTTTTTGTCTGATAAGATTACATTTAAAGTGGGAGAGGGTGGTGGTATTTATTTATTTGGAGGTTTTTACGTGCCCTCGAACACCACAAGGCCTTTGGGGTGATACACGGGAGGAAAAGAGGGGGGGGGGGAAGAGTCGGCCATGGCCTTTTTTTTAAGGAACCATCCCAGAATTCGCCTAGAGTGATTTCGGAAAACACATTGGAATACCGAAATCGAACCCGAGTCCTCCCGATTGCGAGGCGAGTGTTGTACCACTGCTGCTCCACGCTCGGTTATCAATGAATAGAGAATATATTAATATTCTGCCGTGATGTCAACTTAGGCGTATCTCTTATTTCTACTAATTATATCTTAAGCCTAAACGAGAGCAAATATCAAACAATATGTTTACCAGTATAATTGTTTAAATTAGTTTTATTTTATATTGTGAAGTATTTCAATACTTTAACATAAAATTGACGGTAATTACGAATTTTTGTCGGTCAGAAACTTACCGAAACCAGATAAATTTTTTTTGTCACGGAAACAAATTAGACAACGTAGTAAAAACCTTATAAACAACCTGTATAAGTTTTTTTTTTTTTACATTTGCTATGATTTATGATTTTTAGAATAGTTACTATACATGTGGTAGAAAATATGTTTACGGAAATTATTAATTGTTTGTCTTTCCTTTATGATTTCAATTTTGTCGTATCCCACAGTTGAACTGCAGGGGCGTGACGTAGTTATGGTCGAAAGGAGACTGTAACTAGGGACGTAGGGTCTTGAAGCTGGAAGTTGACACGCTTATTAAGAATTGTTACAAGTCTTCAAGTATACAGTCAGACAACTGACGTAGAGACAGTACTTGTACGATAACCGGGGCTCCTCTGAATGTGAAGTATCTCAGGAGATGCTTATATTCGGTCGCGCTGACATTAGTCTTGAGCTGAAGGTCAGGGCGACGTCCTCTTTACAAGTCAACACCACGTGTTCCTAATTAAGGGGGATTGATCCCTGTAAAATCGGTTTTACGGTTTTTCTTATAAATCAGGGAATGTACACATTGTTTTACTTTTTTCACGCTGACAAGGCATAGTTTATTGTTTCATTCACTTTTTGGAATCCATATATGGCATTGATTCTATTAATGTTGCGGCCTTTGTAGTCGCTCCCGTAAATAAAGCAATTTTTATTTTTCAGCTGTTTCCCGTTGCAAAATAATGAATATATTATGGTTCCAGCAGTTTCAGAAAATCGATTAAGTTTGTATCTATGCCTTGTCGTGACAAAAATTTTGATATATCGACTGGAACAGAAGTTATCGAGAAGAAACAGATAAATCCAAGGTGGTAGGGATCAACACCCCTTAACAGTCAGTCCTTGTTTCCTGTATATCTTACATTGTTTATAATAATAATTAACCTTCGGTGACATTCTGATAGTGAGTTGCTTTTCTGTAACTGATTCAAAGTTCCAATGGAAAAGTACTTAATAGCTCTCACAAGCCAGATATGAACTGTTGTGCGACGCAACCTTGGTCGTTGGCTTATTTATGTTCTAATTAACAAGTAAAAACACTTAGGTTACGATGCACAAACATTTCAATTGGACGTCAGAGGAAACAAGTGACCCACCTTTATTTAAATTTCTCAAGTCTTGTTATCATGGTAGTTGGCCTATAGACGACCTTATTATTTCAAACAGAGAACGCACGTGACTTGGGTGGGTTACCAGCCCAGCTACGGCGCGTGCTCTTGGTCTCAGTGAGCGTGGTTCAAATAAAGTACAATGAAATAATCACACTTACTGTTGTTAATAACTCATAACACGTTAGCATGCTAAGAGTGCAAAAAGGAAGCGTAAACTGTAATGGATGGATACATAATGCAATTGTTAGTTTGATGTACTGTGTTGTTATTGTTTCTTCCTATTAGCGTAAATGGTTTCTTTGGAACATCCTGTTTCATCTGAAGCTTCCTTAAGGCCTTGTTACGGAGTTTTGCAGTGATTTCGAAAAATTTTTTTCTACTGCTACCTAATACTCGTATCAAAATTTCGCTGCACAGTTTTGACATTTATAGGTTATAATTTGTAGCTAAATTTTTTGTAGAATTCAACTGAACGGTTTTTTAGATTTCATTACCCAAAGTACCACGTTTTTCGTCGTGAAAATAAGCAAAAATTAAGGATATTATTTTTTTGCTGGCGAATGGTACATTATTTTAAAAAACGAGTCCACAGTATTGTGCATCGTGTGATTGCACATTGACTCAATTTTGTTTAAAAACTTTTAGTTCAAAAATATTTGAGTTATGGGCACCAGTCTGAAAAAAAAAAAACTCAGGAACAAGGAGATAAATAATTGCTGAAAACATAAATCTATTTCAACGCCTTTTTCGAAGCCAATATGGATAAAATGCTCAATGTCAAGCCTAGATAATGGTATTTGCCAATTTTATGAGTAAATATTTATCCAAAACTACTAATTCGTTACGCGTGATCTCTTGCGCCGCAGTTAAATGCAAGAGGTTCCGGCGTCAGAGATTGTGACTCAGAAGATCGTAATACTGGAAACAATTTTGTTTAAAACGTTATCTAAAACTATTGTTTAGGATTGCTATTGCTTAACTTTCGCAAATTGGCTTCAAGAAACCTTCAGCTATAGAAGAATGCTTTTAGCGTTGAATTATGTACCACGCCCTCATAACGCGTTAATAGTATGTGAAAAATACTGGAATAAGATCAGTGCGATATTTCGCTCCCTTTCTCGTAGCTTACCTATATTAAGACTTTTATTTTTTTCCTTCCATACAAATACATGTTAACAAATAATCAAACCCATGAAAATTTTATTCGAAATCACTCAACGTATACGTCAAATCGCTCGGCCGCGAGACCCCGTAGTTCCACTACTGAACCAGTTTAGGACACGGGACGAAGAAAACTGCTTGCTAAAGGAATCCTGTATCTTATTTATTAACCATTTCAGACATAACTTCATAGTTGGCGAAGATAACGGGGCGCTTTTCTCTTCAGCCAACACTTCGAGCAACACTCAGATGTCGAGTTTGTAGGGCGAGCGTACGGCGAACGCTTGACAATAATATACCACACATTTCACGGCTATAAACAAGATAACGGCTAAAGCTATTGAGGTGGGGTTGCTTTTAGAAATAAATTCAGCTCATTACGAACAACTTCGTCGCTTTCATCCCCCATCTAACTTGAATAGCAAAATCGTTTCTCACAGACCAACTGTTTGATGTTTCAGTTTGCTAGAAAGCGCGCGTAATGTTAGAAAAAATATGTGTACAATTAACGAAAACAAAAATTAGCCTTTAGGTTTTTTCGTTTGCGTCCAGATATATGAAATTACACACATTGAAAACCTGGACACGATTGTGCTTTCGATTCGTAATTTATGATGTGATATATTTAAGAATGCATGAAAACAGTACCAAGTTCAAAATATTAGTTTTTTAATTTTTTCTACCCCTTAAAATTGTGTAAATGATGAACTAACTATATCTCCCGATGCGCGTTTCGATTCTGTACACTACGCAAAAATTTAAAATGAAAGTTACATTGCGAAAATTTTAGGATTAATTGGCAACAGTGCTAACGGCAGTTACCGTGCGATGTAAAAGAGGGAGCGAATGCCCATATAACCGTGTACCACGGTCGTAGAAGAACAGATCTGGACACTCGCCTATCTACCAATGTATTTTGCTTGACCCCCTTGTTGTTTGGCTGCAGTTCGTCGAGTTACCGAGAATGTTGTACTTTTTGGCGCTGTAATCCGGGCGGTCGGACTCAAAACTCCGCCCACTTTTTTTCATTGTTAACATTATAAAGTAAATAAAGATTTCTGGAGCCATGATTTTAAACTCTGAGCGAAGGAAGCATTTCATAAATTGATAAAAAAAAAAAAAAACCTTTTGGTAAACCGGATTCAGCTGCGTCATTTCAGGTTTTTCTAGAGGGAGGGCAAGATTTTGTTTTCCAGCGACAGTGACCTTGTTTCATCTTTTTTATTGATTATGCATGAATAAATTTGATGCTTTAATAATAAAACTTCAGTTTTATGTGCATAAGTTAGCATTATTTACATTTAAAAATGCAAAAAATATATTTATACACATAAAATTCTACATCCAGGGGGGGGGGATTTCCCCCCCCCCCTGTGGCTCCAAATGACGCCCCTGACCGGATTACAGCGCCAAAAAAGAATAGCATTATCGGTAACATGGTGAACTGCAGCCAAACAACAAGGGGTCAAGTTTCCAGGCGAGTGTCCAGACCTGTTCTTCTAAGACCGTGCCCTGGCAATCTAAGCGTGGGACGCTATATAATAGCAGGTTAGCAGGTAGACATGTCACAGGGAGGGGAAATGTAATGCACCTCACATGAGTTCATGGCACACGGTCAGTTGAAACGTAGCGCGGCGATAACCGAGCCAGCTGCCTGTGCCACAGTATTATGCCCGGTGCTGTGGTGCGCTAAATCAGTTGCGGTCGTCAAGGAAAACACAGCGGTAGTTCGCATTTTTCCCGCGGGACTAGTTGTCGTGGTCGAGCAGTAGCATTAATTTAACTGTTACCTTAAAATGTTTAGTAACACTACCATTGATGTATGGGAAACAATTTTATCATGTCTACTGCATTAATACTTCTACGCGTAGATATGGTAAGTTAACAAAAAATTTCAGTGGGGAGGGTAATTTATTTTTGTAAATATGTCTTTCGTATGCTTGGACTTAAGTCCATGTGCTGTGTTCTCGCACGCGCAGTAAAAAAATGTACTTTGGTGTAGTTAATTTCAAATGTTGCCAGAGGTGAAAGTGAAGCCCGTTTTACATGCTACACATTTTTGCTGCGTCGGTACAAATGACATGTAGGGATATTTAATCGTAGTCCGGAGCGTGCCCTAGGGACGAAGAGTGTCACACAAAAAGCTGCAGAAACACGGGTAGAACTGAACATGCCACTCTGCGGTATATCTATAAATATTGGATAGCACAAGTATGCGACGCTGATTATACGCGCGAAACCACTCACCCCTTTCACGCCGCGGGGAATCTCTGAAGATTTTGTGCTGGAATTGTTTTGTACAAAGATGGAGGGAGAAAGATTACGTCTCACGACAAATTGGTTACGTGTGAGAAAAAGAAAATCAACTCGAACTATAGACGTGATGTGTAGTGTACAATATTAATTCAGTTTTGGTTTAAACGATTTACAAATGTAAAACAATATTTTGGTGAAATAATAACTACGTTAGACATTGTGAAACATGTCAAAGGCGTCAAACAGAAAATTTTGTGAGTCGTTCTGATGTAAAAAAAAATCGGTGAGGCAATATATAAAAACTGTGGAAAATTAAAATTATGGTTTAAACAGTGCATCGTACTGTGCATAGAATCATTTTTACTTTTTACAACTTGCTGGTATTTGTGTATATTAACCTTTACAATTTAAATAGTCACGTGAAGTAATTTTTTTGCGGATGTCACACTTTAAATGTATTATTCATTAAAAAATTTTTACTGAGTCGAATGAAAGCCTACTTATAGCCTCAGACGGTAATTTGATTAAATTAAAGTAAGTAAGGTATGTAGGCTTTACTACGTATCCTCGGCAGTGATGCCATTAGATACGACACACAATTTGATTTACGGACAGAGACTGAAATAGGAAATTACAATGTCTTTTGTAACAGAATAGTCTCGGCATTTAGCTGCAGCGATTTCGGGAAACCATCGAGAGCCAGACGAAATTTAAATTATATTCATGCACAATTATATTTTTCAATGCGCATTACGTGTAAACTGTGACATTTTTTCATGTCTAAAATGTGTTTTCTTTTTCGTACAGTAGTGGAAAGAGGAGACGTAAGTTAATTCCATAATTTTTTTTTTCCTAACACACGGCAATGTAATTGAATCGTGTGACAAAAGGAGCTTTTAAAAGTATTGATAGCTATGGGGCTCTAGATGTCTCCGATGGCTCTTACCAATAAATATCACTTTATGTGGGAAAAACCCTGGAAAGTGTGAAAATATTTTGGTTAGAATTTAACATCTAGGACTTAAGTGACAGCTAGCTTTTTTTATTGCGTTCGAGGCATGTAAACTGGGAAGGCGATAAGACGAATATAACACGTCCGTCAAACAACTCGGCGCCTTTATGCGCCGAGTACTAAACTAGCGTGCTGTGTTTTCGTAGAATGTGTTTATCAATGGGACTTCAAGCGATGATCCTGAAGTTATGTGGTGAAGTCCAATGTAGGTTTCTATGATTTAGTTTTCTGATTACGGTTGACAATTTCTCAACTACAGCAACTCGAAATAGCCCTTTTTAGCACTTTTGAGGAATTTGTAAATCGTGTTATTAATTAGCGGACGTCATGTTTTAAATGATAGGGAGATAGTTTGAAGTGTGTCTTATTTGCGTAGATAAACTAATTAGAACCATTTTTAATAGTTATACAAGAAAAAATACTTTCCGTGCTACGCTACAGTACAGCTCACGCTACGGTCCACAAACTCTTAATCGCTGGTGAGGGCTGAAGTGATGTGAGGATGGATCCCACCGGGAATCCAACCCAGATCGCCTTGATGGGAGAAGAGCGCTCTAGCCAGTGTGCCAACCGCCATCACTAAGTAACCTGGAGTTTTAAAACATACAATTCCAGTTCTGAATTGAACAATGGTGATGTAGGATTCAGGCCGACCATTTAATTTTGCAGGAATATTCCCTGAGCTGGTTCGTAGCCTGTCAAAATATATTTTTACGTCGTCCTGAACCCTTGATAAGCCGTCTCTATTACACAGGAGTAAGTAAATTAAGTCCGGACACTGATAAACATAATGTAATTTTCAACAATTTCTAATGCCAAGCAGCTGCTGTGGTTATCTTGCAATCATTTTTACAATTTCTTGGAACTTAGAAACGCGATAAACAAGTAGTTTTTTTTTTGCCCGATGTTCAAAATATTATGTATTTGATGTAATCTCGTATAACGAATTCATAAGTAGTTATGAGGAGTGCGCTAGTAACTGCGTGTACAATTATTTTTAATTATTGTATTGCAATGATTTCTTTTTCATAAATATAATAGAGCAGTTGTCAGCCATGCTGTCCTGTCTCATCCCGACTACGCTAGATTCAAAGTCGACGTTCTGTAATACTTCTACAGCAGATTATCAACACAGATGCGGATTCAAAGAACAGCAACGAGTGTCCGGCCTAGTCAAATTAGTGTGTTTCTTAAGTAAGCTAGCTATGTTTTAATTAATTTTAAATTTAATTTTTAACCGATAAATTAAATTTAATAGTACTAGTTTACATGACATTAGAACAATTATTTAAATGTTCACACCATATATTTAAGTAAACAAAACTGAAACAATAAAATAATTCGCTCTTTTGAAACATTTATTATTCAAACTAGGATTGTCACTGGACTGCTACCATGTACAAAAGACGAACGCCAGTTAAACTGCAAAGGAATTTGTATTAACGCCTTGAACTTTCCCAGCTCCATGAATCGTAACAAAGTTTCCGGCAGTCTGGAACGGCGTGTAACATGAATTTTACATAAGTTCTTCTGCGATCACGAATCCAATTGAAGTCCTGCGAAGGTCGTAACATTCGTGATGGAAACTTCGCTCAACTCGCATAACTCTGACGCACCGGTGCCAGACAGCGGAAGGGAATTTATTTTGTATTTTGGACTGGAAGTAAGTCGTTTTTAAAAATTGGAAGGGTCGGACGTTACTACCCCGTGTATAGATGAGGCAATCATACGTCCCGTCTAGAGGTCGTGCCATTCATCACGATGAGTTTTTCTTAATTTCTTTCAAGATTTAAGATACATTTGTTCGAAAATACTACGATAGGGACTTAGCTAAACAACTTACATTGCA
Organism: Medauroidea extradentata; assembly: GCA_003012365.1. NCBI lineage: Eukaryota > Metazoa > Arthropoda > Insecta > Phasmatodea > Phasmatidae > Medauroidea > Medauroidea extradentata. The sequence goes on from PNEQ01090030.1 coordinate 28,779, forward strand.
TTACGCATGTTATATACGAAAAAATAAAGCGTGATAATGACATTTAAAACAATATTTAATTTCATATTGTAGCTACATTCCAAAATTTAATGAACCAGATAACACCTGGTAACGATTATTAAGTACAAAAAAAAACTAAGAATTTTAAAAATTTAATGTTCGCGTAAAGAAACTTTATCAGTAATAAATTTGACTATTCGGTCATGAAACGAGCATGAACAATTTCTATAGCAATGGCGACAGTCTCTTAAATCACGAGCTTTAATGCCGCTGCACGTGTTGCATGTACGCATATGCAAAGAAGCTACAGTGCTCTTGCATACCTGGCTACACTTACGAGGATTCATAAATACACAATTCATAGTTATAGGGTTGTATATTTCTTGCCGATAAATACCCATTCTGTACGCACAGGTATACTTCGAAAATATACGACGAGAAATTTCTAAAGCAGCCCGTCTGCTTGTAACAAATTATCACGTTCAAGACTTGGGGGGGGGGGGGGGAGGGAAAAGGGTGGGTAAAGGTGAAAATCATTAATAATTCAAGTTTATAATAGCCGCTACGCGAAACGCTTTAAACTTGGCTGCATGCATTATTTTATTCTGTGCATAGTATGTTTGAAAATTCACTGCAATAACCTTTAAAACCCTTGCAGATATTGAACACATTAAGAGCCCTACACAGCTGGCGCTAAATACCACGTTTGAGATATGGAAACAGACAGGCGATAAGAGCTAGAATGGCTAGGGCGCCAACATCCGTGTCATCTTCATGCGCGGGGCGCGAAAACGGCGTGGAGTGTTCTGTCCGTTAGCTTTTTCCTATGGGACCTAAAACGGCGCGGCGATCGTACTATTTTATTTAAGAAAAGTGCGTAGCAAAGTCCAAGGCAGCCTTCTCTATTTTTGTTTTACGCTTTCAGTTGGTATTTTTTACGTGAGAGCAGTCTGAATAAGCCATTTTCAGCCATTTGAGGAGCCTCGAAACCTTGTTTCTACGAATGATATCTAGAAAACAAAATAAGATAAGCATTGTTTTAAATGTGTTTTTTTTTTTCGTAGACAAAGATATAGAATTCATGTTTGCTAGAATTTCTTAAAAAAAAAAAAACCTACTCCTAGCACGCTACAACAATGTTCATGCAATAGCTGTATAGAACTCTTATTACGCATAATAAGCACAGAACGCAAATCCTTTGCTAAATTAGAGACGGAAATGTAAGTGGCAAAACGTTGTACGATGACTTTTTACATGCACAATGTGCGCTCCACAGAACTACTATTCTTACCTGCATACTATGGATGCGGGTTCTAATCCCGAGCAGCCCACGCATGATTATATGCTTAATTTATGTTAAATGCGTAAAATAATACCTGGGCGTGGAACGCAGTAGGAGACCTACGAAAAAAAATACATATATGGTGTTGCAAAATTACACGTCAATATTCTAGGGAATCAATCCTCACGTGTAGAGCAACAAAAAGTGTTACATGAACATAGGTCCAAAAACGCACCGTTTCTGCGCTACAGTTGGCAATACATGACGTCTGGTTGATAGCGCGCCGGTAGGATCATGTTGCTGTGGGGCATCATTACAGCAGTACATAACATGTTACTATGCCACACACTACCCCACTAACACACAGACAGTAGGAACAACTGTGACACAGCAACATGATCCTACCAGCGCGCTATCAACCATAAGTCATGTATGCCAACTGTAGCGCAGAAACGGTGCGTTTTTGGACCTATGTTCATACATTTTTTGTTCCTCTACACGTGAGGATTGTTTCCGTAGAATATTGGCATGGAATTTTGCAACATCCTGTATGCATATATGTGTGTATAGGTGATTCGGAATAAAGTGAACACTCAAAAAAGCCCTGATTAATTTCTATTTCCTGCCAGTTTATATCTTTCCGCCGATGTAAACACAAATAATGCTACGTGCTTTTATTTACATAGGGTCGTGCAATGTTTGCAACTACATTAAACTGCTCCGATAAATTTTAGCTACAATATCTACTCATTAAATGCACGGGGGCTGAATGTAAGATATAACAAAGTAATCTTACTAATAAATACCTGCGAGTTAATGTCTGGTTTCTGTCCATCGACTAATCTAAACAACACGCGCCATTGCCGTTACGCATCTCGTAAATGCGGGCATATTTTATTTGAATTTGTAACGCAAAACCGCCACTACAAAAGACATGACACACGCTATTCAATAATTCAAGTTTCGTTCAGTTCTACTGCCACGAACAACGACGACGCACTTCAGAAACAATAAATAACGTATTTTCTTAACATGTGAAATAAAAAGTATGTTGTTTTTAGGCTGGCAAACGTAAAACATAATATACATATTACCCATTGTTTTCACATAATTTCGGCAATGATACTCAAAGTAATTTCCAATACTTTTGAATGTGTATGTACTCAAAACGGGCAAACGCACGCAAATTATGCAACCAAATTTGCAACTTGGCGGCGAGAACCTAACTCAGATGCCACCTGTTGGTGGAGTTTTGAACTGTCTGAAGCACGGAGCAAGCGATAACGGCCACGGCGACTCTAGGTCGACGATAGCGACACATAATTCTCGCGCCAATCGAGTCTAATAATAATGTATGTATGAATGTCAATAAGATCATAAGTAAATATTTTGAAGTGTATTAAATACAGACCTGTCGAGTTCGTCATATGTTCTTTCACTAATGTTGTATTCAAATAGGAAAATACACGGAACTACGTATAATAAATCGCTACCAACCATACAAGCAGTAAAGTAACTCTTGTTAGTGATTTTTTTCAAAGGTTAAATCTTTAGTGCTCACTTTATTCCGAATGGCCTATATATGTATATGCGTTGTAGTGATGTAGTTTATGTTTGGATATTGTTTTTATAAAGGTATTTTTATGTGGCTGTGTTCTGCGAAAGAACTTCACGTGGATTAATTTGAATTGGAAATATAACTTAGCTTTTAAATTGATCTATAAAAGGACCATTATTTAAACAACTGCATGTCTGCATGTTCAAGTTATGTTGACAGAACCCATAAGTCTTTGTCAGTGCCCCATTATATCTAAAAAAAAAAAAAAATGTACGTGTTATGTGTTAACTTAAGATGAATGGAACGAGATGTCTACGTTAGTGACGTATAGATGTAGGTCGCCTCGAAACGAGAGAACCGTGTACCGTTGCAGATGAAAAGTAATCTTCCCCCTTGCATATTAATTACCGTGCTTGCTTTATGCCCGTAACGGATATTGGCGCGGGGGTGGGAATACACTATTGTTAGCGACGCGACAGGGACACGACGACACGACCATTTGAGGTGCGGTTTCATCTCCGGGTCGTTAGTTGTGGTCGTCACACGGACACCGGCGTCACATGTTCTCGTTGTACGGAGCAAAAAGAACACTACAACTCCCCCCCCTCTTCTCATTCTCTCTGCGTATGGTGCGGTTCGCGCTCGGCAGCCTTGGGCGATACATTATCAAGCTTACTGTAAAAAAACTTAATTCACACCATTAACTGATTCCTTAATATTTAACTCAGAAACACTGTTTATCTTCTGTCCAATATCTTTTTCTAGCACTTAGGTTCTAAATACACGATTCCTAAAACGTAGCAGATTTCGTACCCATTTTCTGTCACTATAGAGAAAAGTGTTACCAAAACAGAGAATGTTACGAAATCGATTACGGTTTTTGGCATCGTGAGATCAAAATACTATGCAAAGGATAGCAATAAGGTAGCCACATTTGAACAATCTTTTAACTATAATGATAATTGAAACAAATAAATTCTTATAACACGAGACGGTAACTTTTGATTACAGTATAATATACCTAAATTTTTCGGTAGTTACTTATGTTACTCTGTTCTTGTTAAAAATGAGCTGTAGAAATTCATTTCCCGGAAGGAAAGTTGTAACTAGTACTCAGTTTATCCGGAAGGCACCTGCAAGTGAGATTTATGTATCGTCGCAAGCGATGCCACTAGGGACAGTGACATGCAGTCTTACACATACTTAGAATCTTGGAAAAGGAACGTTAATGGAATTTATTAAGAAACAATGGCAACATTCTCCTCGAGCGTTTTGGGGAAACCATGAAAAAAACCGAAATCTCGATGACCGGGGTCAGGAATCGAACCCAGATCCACCCAAACGCGAACCCGTTGTGTTACTATTGCTCGGTTCGAAATTAAAATATAAAATAAGATAGGTTGACCAGTCAGGCATAACCTGATGTACCATTTGCCATATTTTAAATGGACATTGAATTAATGTTTGCTGTATAAAATGAAAAAGAAGTTTTTGCCATAAACAGCCTCAAATACATACATAAGTTTGTCAATTAAGCTTAACGACTGTTTGATACCGATGTGACTACGGATGGAATATGTGTATCGGATGTATAAAATCTGTGAAAGAATCGTCTTTGGCCTATATTAACAAATAATCCCAGCGCTCAATTAAATTTTTTTTGGGGGGGGGGGATGTATTAGGTCAACATTTGAAAACCAAATATGATAATTTTCTTGCATAAATGTAGATCCACGAATTGAGAAAACAGAATAATATTAAACAACTACTTATTAACATAGATATACCAAAATTATGTACAATTTTCTGTTTCGGTACGTGTTGCAATACCCATTACATATTTTGGATACTCCATTTTGCCTCTCTACGCCCTTTGAACCCCCCCCCCTCAATTTTTTTGGAAGAAACTTCCGCAGGCGTTATTTCATTGCAATTGTATAAGTGGCGTAGGAGCGCTTACGTTACAAACTATTATTCATACATTTATTGTTCTATGTATAGAAGACTAAATTTGACATTGTAACTTAAACGTGGGTGAAAATGTTAGAATGTTAAAGGTTTATTAGCCACAAATTTATACAGGATAGGAGTTCGAATGATGTTAAAAATAACTTTTAGTTTGTCTGCAAAGAAAAATGTTTCTGAAAAAGTGCAATTTAAAACTTTATTGTCGTTCTGATTCACATACATTTACGTCCCAGGATGCGAGAGAAGAAATTAAGGAAGAAAATTAAAACACAACATGAACACAATGTGTTGAACGGGAGTGTCGTGTGCCTTTCAAATTTCGTCGCCACATGGGAATGCTGTTTTGATTGGTGTGAGGGGTGATTTGTTTGAAAAATCACCTCAATTTCTGTTCGGCCAATATTCAGATTGTGTCGAGGGACTGGCACACAATGTGTTATTATTGAACTTATTTTTGGCTGCGCAGTAATTTCCAGAGGCTCATACAATACGATATTGCGTGTTAGAGAACGGTTGAGGTTATGTCAAACTTTTCAGACACGCTAAATAAGCTGACTACTCAATAAAAAACAAATGTGTATTTGCTTAAATACTTGAACTTCTGATTTGCAATAAAAAAAAGATGAAATGGGGAACTCTGACATCCTCTTTGTACTTTATTTAAGTAACTGCAACTTCGTTCTGCACACATTTTATCCAGTGTAACGTTATCAGTATTAAAATAACATCTTGCAAATTAACCACGAAGAGATTCAGTAGTGAAAATAATAATAAATATATATCATCATTAAGTGAACAACAATTCAAACTTCAGAAAAGTCTAGCACAGTTTGGTCAATGTTTTCATAACGTTATTGAAATGCAACTGGAATGAAAAACTGTGAACTTCGGAAATCATTTTTGTAGATATAAAATTAGTAATGTGAGCATATTTTACAATACTTACGAATATTAATAACCAGTGCCAAGCTTTATTGGTTGTTACTAAGTACCGGAAGGGGTAAGGTAAAAGATGCTGCCTACTACGAGTAAGAAAAAGAGGCGACCTCCTTTCCCGTATCCTCGCTGTACTGCATCATCTATCAGCCACGGTAGAAACAACTGTCTTCCAGCACAAGCTTACTGGACCTAAAAGTTTCCAATATTTGACATGGCACTACGTGAATATGCGTGTGGGCATACATGCATATAGGTGTGTGTGTATATATATAGACACACATACACATACAAACCGTTAGGGGGTGACTTTGGAACACTAAAATACAGTATTCTTTTGCAAATATGGTGGTCCTAAGTAAATAAATATACTTGCTACAATTTCCAAATAATAAACAGCCACAAGACACAGAGTTCACAATTATGAAAAATTACGATACTATAAAAGTATCCCAAAGTCATTGCACGTTTCCAAAGCCACCACCGTTTACGTCACACACACACATATGTATATATACACACACATACATACATACATACATACATACATACATACATACATACATACATACATACATACATACATACATACATACATACATACATACATACATACATACATACATACAGGATGTTCCGAGAGTAGACGTCAATAAAGAGGCGGGTGATAGAGAAGCCCAAGACCTACCAAATAAACCAAACTTGTATAGTCCGATTCGCAACCGTCTAAAAATTATGAATTTTTTTAAAGAAAATTTGGCTGTACTCTACCTTGATCTATACATTTACTGATGGTGGAAAAAGTAATGGTCCGCGTGGAACGGAAATTTGTATACACTAAAGGTTATTAGTGTCATCACATTTGAAAACCCATTTCACTTCACTGACAGTACAGCTTCGAGGTGTAAAAAAATCACTTTCACAAAAGTTGTGTTTGGTTCGGGAAGATGCCTCCAGTTTGCACGAGGTAATATATATATATATATATATATATATATATATATATTAATGAGTCACATAAATGATCACCCGCCATTGGATAAACTACCCCATAGTATTACCAATTAATTAGTAAAACGCAATACTTTAAATTAACAAACGTCGATGCAGTAAATGTGAAAACATAACGTAATACGGCAGAGTCACACACACAGTGTAAAACTCAGCAATAAAGTTGCAATTCGTATGTGAATAAATAATTAAATGTAACCTCATTGCAATAAAATAAATACACAGTGTTTGAAATTATTAAAATGTATTTTGAATGTAATATGTTTAATTTATGAGGATAAAATGAAATATTATTAAAAGTTGCAATAGTCAGTTACTTTACTTAAGAAATTATGTTATCGAAATAGAAAGTTAAGATAAATGAATTACTTCACTAGATACCCTTACATAGTTGCTGCTTCATATTCGCAGCGGCTGCGGTTATGTAGAGGCTAGTGCGCTCGCCTTCCATCATAGCGAACTGAGTGTAATTCCTGAATAGCCTCACAGGCAGATTTTATGGATTTTACTAACAACACCACACTTTGTATACAGACAATTTGTTAACATGCGGTACGTCTACGGTGTACAGTTGTGTACAATCACCAAACTGTCTTGCAGAATATCATATGACACCCTAACAAACACGTATTTTCTAGTCGAGAAACAATGCAAGATCTTGATCCGAAGGAAACGAAAGGAATGTAAGGCAGAGATTTGTGCAGCTCTTAACAGCGATGTCTTGTAAGCCGATGAAGGTGCCGACCCCCGTAGCGCAGTCGGTAAAGAATCATTCTTTGGTGCGAGGGGTCCCCGATTCGCATCTGGGCCCGGGCATGTTTGTTGTGTTGCCCTTCACCTTATATCATTCTCATCGACTCTTAAAATATAGTTTATAAAAGGCCTTAATAACCTCACATTCACCCCCACCACCATCATGGTGAATAATGTGAGCATAGAGTGGAACTGGAACGGAAAACAAGGGTTCACGAAAGGACCAGATCCCAGACCATCTTCATATATTAGCCACAATTCCCACATGCAGAAAAGACGCTTGTATGGCTATTCAGGAATTACACTCAATTCGCTATGATGGGAGGCGAGCTCACTAGTCTCTACATAACCGCAGCCGCTGCGAATTTGAGACAGCAATTATGTAAGGGTATCTGGTGATTTAACTAGATTATCTTAACTTTTTATTTCTATAATATCAATTTTATTTAATGAAATAACTGACAATTACCACTTTTATTAATAACATTTAATTTTATCCTCAAAAAATTAACATATTTCATTTAAACACATTTTAATAATTTCCAACACTGTAAAATAATAAATAGAGCTCTGCCATATGTACATTTGTGAAACTGGCCGAGCTCTTTCAACCCGCATTAAAGAACATAAAAACAATTCCAAAAAAGGCGAAACCCAAAAATTTACACTGGCCGAACATGCATGGGAAAATAGCCACAAAATCCTTTGGGAAGAATCCAAACCACTTGCACAGGAAACTGACAAAATTAAAAGAAAAATAAAAAATCAGCCTATGTTATCAGCAATAGTAATATTTTCAGTCAACAGAGCATTGAATTAAAACACATGTGGATCCCATTGATTAAAAGAGAAACAAATTTACTGCACAAAATAAAAACAAACACTCAACCCACCACAACCAATCAGAGTCAATACATGCTGCGCGACCAATCAGGAGACAGCTCGTCTCCCATTGGCTGAGCACGATAAGGGGCTTTCCCCAATATAAACCCATGGTTTTTCCAGTCTCCTCATCAGTTGCACTCGTGTTCTTGAACCCTGTGTGTCTACCTGATGACGGGAACAGATTCCAGTTCCCGAAACGTCGTTCATACTGACTGTTTGGAAAACTACTGTGTTTTATTTCGTCTCATAGTTTGTGTTGTTTGTTGTTTTTCCTGTTTGTGTCCGACACCTTTTGTGTTTTGTTTAGTCTCATCGTTGTGTCGTTTGCTGTAATTCTGTTTGTGTTTTTGTTTTGTCTCATCGTTGTGTCGCATGTCAACTTAGGTTTTTTATATATATTTTTTTTGTTATTTCTTTTTATTTTTTATTTTCTGTTGGTTCCTTGTTTTATCTGACCATATTCCAGTTTTGGAATTTCATGTTGTGTATGTATCCTGATGACTAAAGCATACTCTGCTTTTTATGTTTTCTTGTCTTATTTTTACTTTTAGTTTTCTTGTGACAGTCATTTACTTCGCAATGGAGTATGTCCATACAAACAAATCCAGTCATGAACTCCCATTGCACAGTTTTTTCAAAGATCATATCTATAAATTATTTATTTTTCTGTTCCAAAGTTTTCGTACAAGCACATGTCGAAGTAGCGATTTTACTATTTTTGCTACCTACCCAAAGTAACAAATTTCAAAATATACGAATTAAATAATTTTGAGTAAAAATAAATGTATAAAGCTACAGAATGACAATTTTGTAATTTCATGTAAAAAATATTGTTGATATTAAAAAAATTCCTGAATATACCAAAATTTTTGCTAATTTTTGAGAACCTGTACTTTTAAACAATATTTTTTGCGTGACGTAATAAATACATTATAATTCTGAATACATTAACTTCCACTCGAATCTATCTCGTTCTTATCACTTGAATCGTTTTAACTTTGGGTCAGTAGCAAAAAGAGTCAAAATCGCTAATTTGACATGCGTTTTTACCAAAAATATTTAACCGAAAAATATTTTTATTTCTGGGATATTACTATTAATGTAATGTGTAAGAGTTGGAAAGTGTTTGGTACAACTTCAAAATTACGAATTTTTCGGTGCAGAGCGTTCCTAAAAACGCTTGCATTTCCTCCGCTGATTCGTAACCAGAAAGTCATACACGGTCTATCAGCTGCATAAGGTAGGCAGTTAAATGAATACTCTCGAAATATTTGTTGAATTTTTTCTGTTTCTCCGATTTCATTTTTCCACCACACAGTAAATTTAAGACCAGTGTTTATTCGTCAAAAATGCTACTAGGTTTGTTTTGACGATAAACTGTACGCTGACTAAATTTTGCTAGTCACGGTAGTAGAGAGATATTTTAGAAGCTTTAAAATAATATTTTGTTAATACGCTGATGTACTTTACACAAGCGTGGAGTTACGAACAGGCCATATGTTCAAAGTTGAGTTTCACTTCCTACATAGGCTGTGTTTGAATGTATCGGATAGATTGAAGAGATTTTGGTCAGCACTTATCATCTAGGTATTTAGCACTGGGGAGGGGTGACATGATGTGATGGAGCAGCGCCTGAATGAAGGGCGTGGGAAACGGAAGATACGTGAGAAAATACGCCGGCCAGCTGCATCGTCCAGCACGATTCCCACAAGCTAAAATCCGGGTACTCACCCCACCGAGAATCGAGCCAGGATCGCCTCGATGGGAGGTGAGTTCTCTAGCCACTGCACCAACCACATACCCCTGAATGTATCGGACACACAATCAATGAGTTCTTAGGGTGTGGATAACTGGTGTATGTAACGTAGTATAACCTCTACGCGCAAACCACTCTACTTTCGTACAGTGAAACACAATTCTTTTTTCTTTGGTATTTAAGCAGTGACCGCACAATTAACTGTAAGGTCCATCTGGTTTAATGTATATCAGACGTTCATTTCTTTGTGTCTTTCCTATTCTAGTTTGTATTTTCCAACGTACGTTATTATGAAAAAAAAAATTAATTTTGAGAATCCCCAAAATATGGTTTCTAATAAACGTACCGAATCTTCAAACTTATAGTAACACACATTAGTGTCGTTTCCATTGATTAACAAATGCAATGTATGGTTCGCAGTTTCGTAAATAAAGTAATAATGGTGCAACGGGTTTGAAACACACACAGTCAAGAATGCCTGTCTAATTTTTGCAAAATATTTTCCCCCAAAGTTGACAAAATATTTTTTTTCACAAAAAGTATATGGTTTGTAAAATACTTATATCATCTTTTACAAATCTTATCAATTTAAATCAATTCTACCCTAATGTTTTTTATATAGTTAGCATTTTCTTTGCCTTTATATTGACTGCCAAAATATACAATGTAGTACATTTCTCTGCCTTTTACAAATAACAAATATTTACTCATTTTATAGTGTCACTATCTAGAAGTACCAGACTGTGAATACTTCAACCCTATATTTATTTAATTGGTTTTCAACTGAGAACTTCTGATTTGTGAAACTAACTTATTACAAGCCACTCAGAGTTTCTAGCCTTGTAGCCCTCATTGTTTACCACGCATAATTACAACCTTGATTCAGTCTGTACGTGTAGAAATAATTTTTCAAGACGTAAGTATTTTATTTACAGTTTGTAATCAATCATTGAAGAACATTCCTCAGAACCATTCTTGCCAATTTCACATCAGCATTCATATATGTGGGAAGGTTTGTTGTTCGATTTGATTGATAGTTTTAAAATGGAACAGAAAATCTCGTTATCGTCCCTCCATTTTTTCTCACTCACATTTATTTAAAAAATTGACGATGTGAACATCTCATAATCTCACCCGGCGTAAAGTTTTTTAAATCGACCTTGGATACGGAAATACGTATTTTCGCAGTACTGCTTTACACCAATTTACGTTCAAAAGATGTATTCGTTACCCGTGTGATGATTGGCAGTACGACCATCAGTCATGTATTCATAACAGCTGGCAACCCATTCCTATGTTTACCTTGGATGAAACACGTCCGACCGCTCGAGTGCCAACCGCCTATCGAAACGCAAAATCGTACCAAATGGACGGATGTCAACATAATTTAAAGAGAAGAACATATAGCAGGGCCAGTGGCCGGTTATCACTGATAAATAAGCCTGCTATAATAGTGTGAATAGTGAATTTGGCTTTACAGCAATTATCACAACATTCAAAACCATTATTTTCTGTGATTAATTTTTCAAATAAAATTGAAAACTACTTAATGCACATTTATAAGTATAAATTTTCCTCGGGGTATTATCGCTTCCCTTAGCCTATTCTTGCATTCCTCAGCTGCTTCATACTCTTTTCATGTCATCCTTGGCAGCGTAGATTATTAGGTGCATGACTAGCTGCTATCTCGACGTTACTGGCAGACCGATTGTAGACTAATTCATTATCAAAAAAATTTGCTATGTACACACGACCATAAACTTCTACTGCCCAGTTTATTTTTAGACCAAACAAGCTCGCAGAAATAATTACGTACAACACTATATATTCTAACTTCAGGTGACATAGTCTCGTTAATCATCAGGCAATTCAAGAACAATCACTAGAGCCCGCGATTTTATGTGAAAATAATTATGCAACAATTTGATTAAATGCCTATTATGTGCACATCTGCAGCCCTGCTTCATGAGTGATTGGCTGTTTTAACTCTCGTCGTCTAGGGTTCTACCCGCTAATCACAGACGTGTAGTGTCGAAGTAACCTCCCACACAACATGTTAGCTTACCGCAAACTTTGCATTTGACTTAAGCTTGTATGCTGGCGTAAGTATTATTTAGCTTGCAGGCTTGCATGACAAGCTTTCTGCAAGTGTATTAAGGAAAAAAATGCTTGCAGTCAAATTTCTTGCAAGCTTGTGTTAAACTTGATGGCTTATAAGTAGAGATGATGGTATATCGCGAAAATGTTTTGTGCCAAGATAGCCTTGAAAACACTGACACAACGTAGCTGTCTGCAGACCAATACCAGGCATCCAATATTACAATATCGGGGTTCTTATTGGCTCAGTCAAATAGGGCAACAGCTCCACGTACAAGCTAAAGCCAGTAATCTTCTGGTAAGCTGGACGTGTATTGAAATCCATCAGACAGTCAACTTTTCCCGCGATAAACCATCATCTCTACTTATAAGTTAACCTTAAATGAAGTTTAGTATGTCAGCTCGAAACAATTCAAAAAAGTGTCAACTAGGCAACTTGCAGCAATCTTTCAGACTTGTCGTGACACACTTGTTGCAAAGTTGCTGGTTTGCCTGGATAAGCTTGCATCAAGCTGGTAGTAAGCTTTTTCTGCTGTCTGGGACGTAAGCTAACGCCAGCTTGCATTTCACTTGATTTTGGCTTGCCATAACAAGCTTGCTCACGAGACTTGCAGCAAGCCTGCTTGCCAGCTTACATTTCACTTGATTTTGGTTTGTCACAGCAAGCTTGCTCAGAAGTCTTGCTGCAAGCCTGAACCAAGCTTGCGACAAAGCTGTATTTGACTTGTATTACACTTACGTAGCAATTCTGGTCATATGATAAGCTGCAAACATCCTGTCCCCTATACTGAGCTGATATTGCATTGAAATTTTACTTAGCAATCTTAATTCATGAAATATTTTCTAAGTGCCCATCAATAATGATCGAACTTGATTTGAACTTAACTTTGTAAATAAACAAGCACTTTCAAAAGTAACATTGTTTCATATGCTAGCTAAAACAACTATTACGATATTACGAATAACTGCGAGTTAACTGATATCCTTACTGTTATTAGTAAATTCACAGCATTTCCATAACAAAGTTCGTTCTTTTACAACCGAATCGCACTACTACGCCTCTTAAGTATTTGCAATAGTCAGAGGTTAGCATACCTGCTTTGAAGCCAAAGGGTCAGTAGTTTGAATCTTGGCACAGGAGCCGAAATTTAATGTTTAGTAATTAACATCACAAGTCAATGAATAAGCAATATTTAAGATATAAATTTGAATGACAGTGAAAATATTACAGAAAATAAAATTTTGATTTACTCTGCAGGCTTGAAAATTAAGCTTGCAGCAAGTTAGAAATGTGTAAACTAGGCAACTTGCAGCAGGATTGTAACAAGTTTATTGGCTTGCTATTTCATGCTTGCTTCAAGGTTACTGACTTGCATTGGCAAGCTTGCTACAAGATTGTAGTAAGTTATTTCTGCTGTCTGGGCTTGTTCCTGTTAGCACATTCAAATGAGCCACGTCTGTGCAATAATTCATTATGCTAATAACCATGAATCAAAGCTAAAGATGTGTACTTAAGGCACTGAAACTATTTGTTGCAGAATCTTTTTCACCAAAAAACGTGGGCTCAAATAATCACTGTCGAGAAGCTCGTGACCATATTTCACAAATTCCATCATCTAATCACCATTATTTTGAAAACGTTCTACGTGTTTCTTCACTAAATCTATTTTAAACACGCATTGGGTAAAATTGTTTTTACAACTTTCTTTTGACTTGGACCCACCCTTTCTTACTTTAAATTTATAAACAATAATCGGTAATCTTAAATCGGAAAATTTTCTTGTAAGCCACTACAGAAAGTTACATTGTCCGGAAAGACATTCATTGTCACTAATCGATCAAACAAAACTGTATCAATCTATTTTGATTTTCATCTAACAACTGAACAACCTAACCCAGGGAAGTTATCGCCATTTTATACAGTAAACCGAACATCAAACTAATACGTCCCATCTGACCATTTCTAGCAATGGATTACTGTGATACATGACACATTTTTTTACCACAACAGCCATCTTACGCCTTAACTTGTGAATCGCTGCACTATACTGAACTGCTACACCTGCTGCGGTAAGATTAGTTTTCTGCACCTCCTTATCGACACGGTAAATTCACGCTGTAATTACGCTATTGTAACATAAAATCACAAACAACAGTACACTGCATAAAATAGCGGACTGTCGCAGTTCTGCGACTTTATTCTGTCTCGCGGTACTGGCTGATATCCAAATAGCCTCACTAGTAGTATACACAAAACCCCTTTTACCATTGGCAAATAGACCCTGTCTCTATGCAAGAAGGAAACATGGTAGCTTGGGGCTTATAACATTTGGGCGTATACACACACAATACAAATATCCAGTCAAAGTTTAGTTTACACTTTTAATTTACCGTTGGCATATGGCAAGGATTGTTTTACTGAAAACGTGACATGACGGTGTTTCCGCAGCAATTTAGTTCTCTAAGTCTTCAATAAGTATTTCCAATTTTCAGATAAAACTTAAGTGTAACCATTTTACAACATAATTTAGTAGCCCTAACCACCGTCTAGGAGCAAGTGTCTAGTATCCAGCTTCCTTGTAGGAAACACACATTAATGAAGCTTGGATCGGTGATACAGAGCCTATTACGTAGGCAACCAATACTACGTACATGTATGGTTGTTTTATTCTACAGCGCTGCACATACGATGGTGGATATTCGTTTTAAATGTCATATACCATACATTAAAAATCTCCCGGAACTAACCCTTTGTTTTTATACTCTGTTCCTGCAGTTTAATGTGGAATAGTGATTTGAAGGAAAATGGCGAGAATTTTGCTGGTGTAATTTATTATATCTTCGTTACAATGATCGTAGTGAGAAATGTAACCCGTTTTTTAATTTCTGACACCACAACAGTGTCGTCTAATCTGTGTTACCAAACACACCTGCGTTGCAGCACATCAATAATGTCAGTAATGACGTGCCAAAACTTGTTTCTTCTCTTCCTTGTCCCTCGTCCCTAGAGTTGTATCTGTCTGGTGTTGCGTGTGTTACTAAAGTTTTATACTTGTCAGGTTCCACTGAAGCATGTGATAACAGTGTCACATGGATGTCAAGCAAGCAGTGCAGTATTGCGCAATAAATCACACCGTAACTGTTTTTGTAGTGGATGTTTTATTTGTCATGATAATACTCTATACCATCAAGCAATTTATTTTAAAGGTCTATGTGTATAATATTGGTAGATATTGCTGTTAACAAACCACCCACATTAACGTAATTGTAACACATGAGAGGGGGCCAACCCTCTTCCCTCTTATTGCATTCTACATTTGTGCTGACACAGATATATACACGTTTATTACTGGTGCTTTATTGAATAGTTTAATGTACATAATAGTATAGTCCATTGTTTCACCTACATAATTCTCAAAATTTTCCTTTAAACCACACTTACAACAACTTTAGCTGCAGTGAGAAAGTGCCAGTAAAAAGTGTTGGTTACGGTTGTGTGAGATATTTAAGGTAGGGTACATAATTTTTTACACTGAATTTCCAACATTTTATGTGCGGTGGGGTGGGATAAAAAGAAACAGGCATGTACGCAGACTTGCCTACCTGCTAGGCTCTGTATCACTACGCCCAAAACAAGCTTCATGTGGGTTTTGTACGAAGCAATGTGTCCTAGACACTTGCTACAAGAATAAGAATTTTTTCACATAGAGAACATTACAACGTTACTCATTCTAAAGTGTTTAAATGTTTGAATGCAATTTAAGGGTGGTCACGCATTTTATTTTCGCACGGTTGGTGTGCATCAATCAGAATTTTCTGCTGGATTGTCGGTCGCATTATCATTAAGTAATATTCTGAGTTTTGTCAGTTTACGTCAATCAAATTCCAATTTGTGAGGAAATTTATGTTTTAAATTTTTATTAACAAAGGCTTTTCACCTCCTTTAATATTACGCTCAAAAACAAAGAGCTTAACATGATGTCTGCTGAATTTTTCATGATGAATGACGTGGCGGAGTTTGTCGGTGTTTGATTCGTGAAAATCCTGTGTACAGTATAAATTGCAGATGGACAGCGTTAATTTCCATTGTGTATTGGTTCGTCGATAAACAAAAAATATTTTGGCTTGTATAACCCTACCTTTCTTGAGGTACACTTAAGTAAAATATTTGTAAACTCACCATACAGGTGTTATGGGCTGTTTACTTTAAACTGAGCTCTCTTCAACATTTGTAACAACCATAAACTGTACTTCATTGGAGCCATAGGTGATAAGCTTTCCGTTCGGTTTACACTGGTTCTTAGTTTCATGTTAGTTTTATGGTTTTCGTATTGAAATTAGTAAAGACGAATGCATAATAGCTGAAAGAAAACGTTAAGCAGGGCTCACTTTATCGTGAACAGTCCATACACAAGTAGATATTACCAGTAGTTTCCCATATATTAAGGGCTTGTTCCCGAGTATTTTTTTTCAGACTGGTGCCAATAACTCAAATATTTTTTAACCAAAAGTTTTGAAAAAATTGAGTCAATGTGCAATCACACGATGCACAATACTGTGGACACGTTTTTTAAAATAATGTACCATTCGCCAGCAAAAAAATAATTTCCTTTCATTTTTGCTTAGTTTCACGACGAAAAACGTGGTAATTTGGGTAATGAAATCTAAAAAACCGTTCAGTATAATTCTACAAAAAAATTCAGCTACAAATTATAACATATACGTGTCAAAACTGTGCAGCGAAATTTTGATATGAGTATTAGGTAGCAATAAAAAAAAAATTTCGAAATCACTGCAAAACTCCGTAACAAGGCCTTAATGGTAGCTTTCCTTTACATTTATAGAAAACAGTCAAATGTATACTGGTGGTGTTAGACTTTAGAGTAACAACACTCAACATTTGCTCATTTTACAAACTGAAGTATGGTTAAGTATCCTATGATGTGTAAGGATTAATTACTTCCATTATTATTGAGGAAGTTTTCTTACAGTGTACGCATGGTTTCCGGCATAGATTGCTTTAACTTACAAATTATTCTACTCTTGTAACTCGGCGTTTCCTCAAGGCAGCACTAGGGAGTCAGTGGCGACAATAATTAAATCCTCTCGCAAGGAGTAAACTTTTGAGTACTGAAAGACATGGACGTTGTTTCTACTCCAGACATTCTACGAACATTTCAGCGGATGGATGTTTCTAGCTGTTGGCTCTCTTGCCTTTGACAGATAAGACAGCAAGCTCTCTCGAGCCCCAAGAGTTTTGTTTCCTTTACCAAGCGAAGGGTCTTATCTGAAGAATATGGAGATGTCTCGTTTATTTGGCGACGTTCCCTTCACGAAGCTGCAGGTCTGCGATCAGAAGTGAATGAAAATATTTCCTCAACTTGGAGGCATCCATTGAAACATCTTTAGTCAATATTGTTTTCAAGGTGGACTTCGACTACTAGGTGAAATCAAATTTCATGAAATGAGATTGTTCTCTATTTAACATAATTCCACAATAAATACATTTTAGATGCCCTTCAAAACCTTCCTGCTGACTTAGTTTCATTTTATTTGCTATTAAGTACTGTTAGAGATACATTTAATCGATTTATGCTACAAACTGACTTTGTTTTAATGGTTAGAGACGTTTTAAATTTTTTGCTGCACAAAGTGTCAACATTAAATAATAGTAAATAACGAATTTGGCCAACAAGATAATAGTACTGTTGTTATAATTTCTCTTAAACATATTAAGTGATACGAGTTCATGTTTGGAAAATTTAAGTACAATAGATCATACAGTAAAATATTTACGTAATTAGATTTATTTAATGTCGATACTACTTTCATGCATTGGAAAGCGAACACATTAAAAACACTTGCATTGCCACAACGTAATGTTTATTTAAATAAGAGACATGCAAGGTAACTTTGCCACACAGAAAAGTTTTTGTTTAAATGTTGCAGTAATGGCAACAGAAATCTTTGTTACTATTAAGATAGTATATTTAAAATCTTTATGGTGAAGATAGTTGCGCACGTTTAAAACAAGACTTAGTGTTAAAATCTGTCTATATTTTCTATAAAGAATCTTATTACTAAAAAAAAATCTTTTTAAGGAAAAAAATATGACTTAAGGCGTCCGCCTACCCTACGCTTCAAATACGTTGCAGTGTGTTCGTAAACAGGTTTTTTCTACGAAACTATTCCACGTTTGCCCATTGTGCCAACCTACGAAAAGAAAACAAACTTCAGACAAGGCCAGAACCTCATTGTTAAGACGCCGCGCTCATTAAAAACACTCCAACATGGCTAAAAACTGCCTTTTCTGACTTACGTACTTCAAAATGTACTAACCGTATGTATATGAAACTCAGATTGCGACCTGAACTGAACTTAGTTGCAGACTTTACACCAATAAAATTATATGATCACCGCTTAGTGTCCCTTAGTAAAAACCGTTCGGCGGGAAGCTTGCACTCTAGTTCAGCACTTGGTTCGTTGAGGCGACGTGGCATTTGATGCGCGCTTCAAGGTCGACCTTACTGCTCCGTTGCATTTGAACGCCTCACGCGCGGGTAGGCGGCGCCCTTAAAATGTAAGTTTTCTACATTTGCTTTGTTGTAAAGAAAAAAATTCTTTGCCGCAAGCTAAAAACATTCACGGCAAAATTACTTTGCGATGATTCATATTTCAAAGAAGCAACGTGCAATGGTATTTTGCATAATTTCAGTGCAAAGCCCCCAAAATTATTATTCAAAATATTGAATGCCTGACGTTGATGTATTTGGTACTTTTATGAGCAATTTAACGTGACTTATGTGACTCGCATAATACGATCTTTCAAAAAATAATAAATATTGTATAGTAAGTACATCCGGAAACATATCCCGAGTGCAGACTTCTGAATGGACGTCCATAGTCATCTGCCAGCTCCAAGGGCTAACATTAATTGCGACCCTACATTTTGGGAAACAAAGCTTGTTTACAAACATGCTAATTTGTTAATTAACGATCGCAGAAACATAAAATTTTGTGCACTCGTTGATTTGCGCACAAGTGTAAAAAATATGAGTTTCATTTCGTGGTGAAGATTTGCAAATGCATAAGATCAATGTTTACCTGAAAGAGCGGCAAATTCCAAATAAATAATCAATTTGCTTGACATAAATCTCATCCAGGGCATGTGAAGCCAAACACCTAAATGAAGATTATGTTCGGTTGCGGTATCAATGGAGGTATGAATTGTATCCCACACCTGACTGAAGCTCCGCCTCTTTTCAAGTCGTCCATTGTTAGCATATGTTTCCCATTCGTATATGTGTAGAAAAGGAGAACAATTTGTGACACTGGAAGCAACGGACACAAAAAAAAATACGGCGCGAGAGAGAGAATGATGGGAATGTGACCCTCGGCAATTTATTAAAGCACCTACATAACCCAGGGTGAATTGTAGAAATTTCAATAAATGAAATAATCGGCTAATTTAAAAATTTTTGCCTTTAATATTTTAATGCATTTGTAATTATTTTAACGTGAGTATAGAGGATGACCGAAAACAAACTCATAATGAGCTCACTGCGCGAATTCTGTGCCACATCGGAAACGAAAGTGTCAGTGGCAAAATATTGTACGATTACATTTTTAATGCAGAATGCGACAACATAGTACTGTAGTTAGTCCGTCCTGCGTTTTACGGATAGATTTCTTATCTTACCAACACCGTTAAGACTTACACAATATGGGTGCAGGTTTAAATCCCGAGCACTCCAAACATTAATCTACATTTACTTAACGTAAAGTAGAGAAAATAATACCAAAAAAGGACTTTCTCCGTGCAGTGTTGCCCCATTATGCACTTAAAAAGTAATCGTACAACATTTTGCCCCTTGCATTTTCGTCTCCAATTTAACACAGGATTCGCGATGTACGCTTATTATGTTTCAGTACATCCTACTTTCCCTGAATGGATTTACAGTTGTTGATTACGTTTTTGTCTATAATGTCTTTAACTAGCCAACGTTACCAGGGAATATAGTGAGTTTAAGAAGAAAGTTTAATATAAACAGCAATAGCCGAAGGTTTACAAGTCTATAGTAATCTATTGCTAGAGACACTGGAAAATCGCGGGAATAGTTGACTGTTTGCTAGGCTCCAACTTGATGTATATAACACTGAATGTTTCGTATCAACATTGGCTATGGCTTATTTGTAGCATTGTTTCTCTCTACAACAGGCCCAGTTAGAACTAACAGCTTGGATACACAGCGTGTGTGATTTGTCCCAAAACTATTCACACGTGTCACGGTTAATATAATACAGTTTATTGGAGACTATTCAAACATTTTCGCGATTTTCCAGTGTCTCTATATATTGTATCCGTAAGCCCGGAGTACGCATAACTTTGAAGTATACTTTCACTTCCTTGATTTCATCGTAATATATTTCTCTGTTAGCAGAGTTGTACGTAAAGATTCACTGTTTTGACATATGAAAACGTAACGGGTTGAGTAGCGTTTGTTAAGTATGCATCAGTAGTTATTTTATTCCATACAACCTGGCTCGTACGGTATTACTCAACATAGCTCACACAAAATTTTACGTGAACTTTTTTTTGCAGAATATGGCAAAACGAAAGGTATTGCATATTCTACCATAAAAATAATACATCGTATATTTCTCGCAAACCATCAGGTTTGACCAGAATCGCTCCATATATTGAATTCACATTATGCGTACAAATTCTTAACGGATTGTAAGAACATACTTTTTATTCACAATCGTTTACAGGTCGTGAAATTAATGACAAGTGTAAAATATATAAAGACGAATAATAAAGGCGAAAAGGATACTATTTGAAACTCAAACGAATACAGTGCAGAAAAGTGAAGCTATTTGAAAGTATAAATAAAAAAGCCTGTTTTGTAGACGAGCCCACATTGAGAAATCGTTTACGTGATGCGACAAACCGCATATGTTTGTAAACGGCTCAACTTATATATATAACAATTCAATAGACCGAATATTTTGCTGTCAAATATTTTTATGCCTTAGTTTCTGTAAAACTGAGTGGATAGGATCACCACGGCTGAATACCATCAAACTATGAAACAAATTCATTTCTTACAACTTTTATTTTTAAAAGTTGCGTTCCAATAAAGCTACTTGTAAACAATATTAATTCGCCAATTAACAAAAATAAAGTTTATGAAACAAAATTCTCCATTGATAATTTTGTTCTAAATCTCGATATTATACACCCCAGTGATCTTATTCACCCTATCTAACGGTAATGTTTCTCTTAAACTAAATTGTGTAACTTTTTTTGTGTCGAAAAAAAACAGTTTCTAGTACTTTTAAAAATTTATTGTACCAACAGAAATTGTGCTGATTAAGTAGGTTATAAATTTAGATTGCTGTATAAAGACACGCACACAGTTGGCATATTTCTTTGTTCATATTTGGGTATAAATTACTCTTTAGAAAAGTCCACGACAAAAGGCCTAAGGTCGCAGGGCAGTTTATCCTGAAATTAAAGCGGGACAAAGTTATTCCTGAACGGAGAAAATCGAAGCGTCGTTTGGTAAAGCTGAACTCGAGAAACGGGCACAGGACCGCAAAGTAAAAGAACTGACAGTAAAATACCTCGTAAATGATAATGGAAATTCCAGTTCACAAAGACCACATAAATGAAATCGTAACCCGGGCATGAATCAGTGTTCCTGCCTGGCGCAGGCAGTTTTGAATTATTGCGTTCAGAGCATCGAACCACCCTCACAGCTGTTGTGCATTTATCACGGGAATATTTGTACTCCCCGTGGCAGGACTTGAATAATACGGACTTTATGCAAGTGAGGCGTGTTTTGTGAAGCTCTCAATAATGTTATTTGCTGCCACAGACATGAACCAGGGAGCAGAAAACTTTCTAACTTTCCCATGGATAATAACCACAATTGAGAAATAAAAAACCCTGTATTGTTTGTTCGCGACGAGAAGAGCACTGGAAGTCAGTAGCACTGGCACTGCCTTTAAAACTATATTCTTTCAGCAGCCAAAATTTATTGCCTCCGTAACTGTCCTTCAAATACGTTACACTGAGTTACGACTATTCTATTTTTGACGAAACCATTTAACGCACATTATATCTTTATGTCTACGGAAAGAACACGCACTTCAGACTATGCCGCTACGGTTTTAAAAAATTCGGCATGTTTATTAGAAACATTATTTTCTGGCCCCTCAAAACGGACAAAAATGGCTTTTTCAGACTGCCGTATCTGGAAAATTAACAATCGTATTCGAAAAACATAACCATAGAAACAAATGTCAGACTTTGAACTACGTTGGCCATAAATAAATTAATGTGGTCACCGCTTAAAGTCCCATAACAAAAAGGATAATAGTAAATCACTGCACATCTGAGGGGCTTGCACGGACAGGCGATAAAACATTACATAACTCAGTTAGAGTCAGTCTTACCACTCCTGCCTCACACACACAAACGCAGCCTATCTAGGGAGGCCCCTCAAATATGATGTTACGTAACTAAACTATCAGGAAGTTTGTGCTGTGTTTGAAACATTTGTAGTACTGATCTTGGACGAAAGTGGGCGTTTGAAATCAATCACAATGCCGGGGCGGTTTTAAGATTGCTCTGCACCGAAAATTCGTTATTTTATAATTAACTTTTACCCATTACATTAATAGTAATTTCGTACAAATTAAATATTTTTCGATTCCATAGTTTTTGTACAAGCTCTTGTCAAAGTAGCGGAGTGGCCATTTTCGCTATTTATCCAAAGTTAAATCTATTCTAACTATACGAATGAAATAATTTTAAATGAAAGTTAATGTCTTAATGACAACGTTGTTTTTAATGTATGAATTTTTTAAAAGCAAGCATTCAAAGGTATGCAAACATTTAGGTAGGTCTACATTAAATAATTATTGTAACACAAACAACTTTTACACAAAACTGTCACTGTGTTATACAGTAGAACAGTACATTCAGTTTCACCCTAAACTGATTTACTCGTATCGTTTGAATAGTCTTTACTTTGGGTTAAAAAAAGCGGAAACGGTCAAACCGCTACTTTGACGTCGGCTTATACGAAAGCTATGGAAACGAAAGACATTTACTTGTTGGTAATTACTATTAATGAAATATGTAAGAGTTGGACAGTGTTTGGTACAATGATAAAATCACGAATTTTTAGTTGCATAGCGCCCTTAAAAGGCGTGCCAGTAAAATGTAGATTTATTTTCTTCGTAAATAAAGAAATGTGTGTTTGCCTTATTAATATAAGTTTAAAAAAATGGCATAGACTTAAATGAATGTAGGCTTTGCACATGGCGGTATCTATTATTTTTTTTATTTATTTAATTCTAATCTCGCTGGTTTTTGCTGCTCTTTGGTTCGTATAGTCACAGCAATATTGTTCTGACTTATAGAAACTTAGTGGCTTTATTTTCGACGGCGTTCAACGTAAGAAACACATAATTGTGATATATCGACAAACCTCGACATGTTATAGGTTTTAAATACTGTGCTACGATGAAAATAATTTCAACGCACTAATGTTAATTTGTCTATGTATGAAAGAATACGATTTTGTTCCAGAGAGAAAAAACAGTTGCAGTAAACATGGACTACGCGTTCTTATTCTTTAATTTACCTACATGTACTGATGTAATATTTCTGCTAGAGGTATAACAGAATTAATTTACTGATACCTCTAGCAGAAAAATTATATCGGTACATATAGGAAAACTAAAAATTAAGAACGCGTGGTCCGTGTTTACTGAAATTGTTTTTTCTTTCCATCCAAAGACCAATTAACATTAGGCGATGAAATTACTTTCATCGTACCCACGGCCGTAGAACAGGTCTAGACACTCGCCTGTTGAAAAATTTATTTTTAAGTTTTAACCTAAAAAAAACTGAAACCATGAGCAAAAAACAATCTCCATGTCATGAAAACGAGCGCTCGGCGTCCAACTCGCATGCGACTGAAAACTCGAGCATGACATCCTGTAAACTTGATCCCCTTGTTGATTGGCTGCAGTTCACCAAGTTACCTTGTGTGTTGTGCTTTATTGGCGCTGCAGTCAGGGCGGTCGGGCTCGAACTCCACCCACTTCCCTCCCACAAAGATAAACAATTTATCAAAACATACTTTTTATCAATTTATGAATACTTCCTTCGCTCACAACCCTAAAATATGGCTCCAGAAATCTATAATCAACTTTATAATGTAAATATTAGAAAAAGTGGGCGGGTTTGAGCCCGATCGCCCTGACTGCAGCGCCAATAAATCACAACATTCTCGGTAACTTGGTGAACTGCAGCCAAATAACAAGGGGGTCAAGCAAAATATACTGGTAGATAAGCGAGTGTCCAGACCTGTACTTCTACGACCGCGATTACCATAGTATTTAAAACCAGTAACATGCCGAGATATTTCGATGCATTTCAGCATATCCAAAAACTCTCAAGACTATATTAACTTCATTTAACTATTGCCTGTTGAACTAAGATGTCTAAATAAAAAAAATTAAGTGTTATTAAACTTTAGCATGAACATAAAATAAACGGCCAACCGCCAACGAAAATAATGTATTTCAATGCCTCTGAAGAAACGTTACCATTTTGTATACCAAAAACAACCTAACTTAACATATCATAATAGCTTTGCATAGAAAATAAAGACTTGAATTACATACAAATTCGGTCGTTTGATCATATAAAACTTTCAGAAACATAAAGGTTTAGTAGGCGTAAAAAAATTGAAACTTTTGTAGGCCTACTTCCAACCAGACTATTCAATTTGTGATATGTAAGTGCGTTCTTTGTCAAATAAACTACATTTTTGTTGGGTTAATTAAATAAGGTGTATTGCTTTCGACATGTTGTTCTGGTAACGAAATATTTTGTAAGCTTAATGTGGTGATATAAATATTTACTTCAAACAATTATTTGATAGCAAATTTTTTTTCGGTGTTATCTACAGTGCCTCTGAAGTTCAGGTTGCTGGTTATCATAGCTTCAAACTCACAAAAATGTGTGTAATTGTCATCCTACTGCATACGTGTTATGATAAGATTGCATTTAACGAAGACAAGGAAAATATATCGATACCATGTTTCTAAAGGCGGGAACATCAGCCACTATCAAAAATTATTTAATGTAGGTTATTTTGTGCTGTTTATATTTGTTTCAATAAGTTTTGCTATGATACAGCAATTAATTACGGCGAAATTTTATGCGTTTTGATCATAGTGAAAAAACATATATTTCTTAAATTCAATGTCTGCAACACCACAAAATAAATTAATGAAGCAATTTTGTTTACACTACACTTAACCATGTCACATTTTATGCTCTAGCGTAAAAGTGAACTTAAATAAATGGGGAAAAGGATAAATACCTAATATTTGTAATAAATCGGAGATAGACATAGGGCTTCACCTTAACTCATGTATAGAACACTACATTGAAAGGAACTATATGATATGTGTAACATAGACTAACAAATCATACCATTAAAGCAAATTCAAATAACTTTACAATCGTTTCGTAACTGACAACCTGTATTTTATTCCAATCTGACTTTTAATTGAAAAAAAAAATAACTAACGTATTCATTTGTTGGCGCAGTAGAGGTTTACGGATCTACTCTCAGTTACGCTATTTAATAAATGTTTAAATTAGAGACTCAAAACATACCGTATTGAAACGTAAACGCACAGAACTTAAGTAAAGAGTTATTAAAACTTAGAGATTAAAATCTAAAGTCCGAAAAAAGGAGACTCAAAACTTTAAATGAACACTTTTGAATTGCAAATGCAAAGTCGCTTTAAAAAAACATTTGAACGTATTTCGCAGTTTTAAACATGGACACAATCACTTTATTTAAATTTCTTCAGTTTAAACTTCGCAGAATGTTTTCCCCAGCTATAAAAGAATTCAATTTTTTTCTTAAAACAGAATATCCTTATGTATTCAGACATGCATTGTTTCGTTTGTTTCCAGAAACACTTTGAAATTAATTGTAATAACGGTTATTTGCGTTGAAATGCTTGCGTATAAAGTTATTTATAGCAGTACATTATTTGCATGTACATATTCCGCACATAGAAACGTAAAATAAACAAATAAAATTTATACAGTACGATTAGTCATAGCTATAAGTCCGTACATAACACAAACGATTTGTTGAGAGATTGTCCTAAGAATAGTACGTGCAATAAGCCGAGATGTGCAAATTCGCGTTATTTTCCGACAGCAGTGTAAACTCCAAATGACAATAGCCTAGTTCTATGTCTCCCATTGGCCGTCTGTGTCGTGGTCTGCTGCGGGTAATGCTTCTGTCCAATAATTTAATGTCCACGGTAGCTTGACCAACCTCGTGCAAAGCTATAACACACACAAATTATATCACGCAGAGACTCGTGGGCAATGAAATGTCAGGTTGTACTCTGATATGGACAGGACAGCTAATTCTAGTCTCACACGAAATAATATCGCGAAATTTTCACGCCACTAGTAATAAGAGTTTATTTTGTGGTTAATGTTGACTTTTATCACTCAAAATTTCTGTGAATTACATGACAGCGTATAGTGACGACATTTATTAAAGAAATTCTACAACTGTAACTGATTTACGATGAAGCCATTTTTTTTAAATAAGCCGACTTCTTGTACTTACCGGATTCGTCTTTTCTGCGAGAGCAGTACGGCTTAACATTTGGTAAAAAAAGGGAGATGAAAAAAGTTGACTTTTTTGTTGACGTCTTTCCACGAAGAGCATTGAAAATGTTCTCTTCTTGAAGAGGCATTATGAAATTTGTATTTAAATTCGAACAATAATTTACTTATGAGTAATCAATTGTTATCCTGGCATTTCGTGTTTAATTTCAGGTGTTAAAAAAAATGTACTGAAATTTTAAGTAATGTTTTTTTTTTGCCAAATTAAGTACTGTGAAGGTTAATGGGTACGCTTAGGTAAGTCATCGTCAGGAAGATTGCAAGTTCGTTTGTTAACATTGAATTGTCGGGAATTTCCATGACTGACGTGTCCTAACTTTCAAAAACCTGTAGCGACATGTTAATACTTGCCTTGACTTGTCTCGATTAGTCATTAGCGGTTTGCTGTCGTATGTTATTATTTTCAATAATCCGCAATTACTTACAGGTATTTCCATGGCTGCACTCTAAAAATTAGTTTGTAAATTTGCCACAGGGGCGTATAGGAGCGCTAAGAAACTCTGTATGGTAGAATAGTTTCCCAGACATCCATGGTAGCAACACTAAACTTTTTATAAAACAGTCTAATGTATACTGACGTTACCAGACTTGTATTGTAACAACTGAAAACATTTGCATATTTACGAGGCGAAAATATGGTAACTGTCCCATACAGTGTTTAGGTTAATCACTTCATAAACATTTTAGGAGTTTTTTTACAGTAGTTTAATATTGAGTCGTGGATAAAACAGTGGACATGGTATCATAACCCGAGAAGCAGGTTTTTACCTGGGAGTCCCTATGCGTCTGTTGTTCCCTGAAAGATGAAATTAAATGAAACACCTACAATAGCGAGGGGAACCAAAGTACCCGGAGAAGTCCCGCCGGCCTACGGCAACGTTAGCCACGATTTACACTTGCGAAATATGCAGGACAAACCCTGTCGGAGTTTGACCTGGATCGCCTTGATGGGAGGCGAGTGGTCTGACTACTTACCTTACATCAAACTAGCCTAACATTTGCTAATGTTACCTTGTCTAACATAGCTAACTTAACAACAATATAACCGAACGTATTGTTGACGCAGTGACAGATAAATTACAATGTCGATTTTCCAGAAAGAGAAAGTTTCATTCTGCAAAATTATGTAAGACACGTCTGAATATTTCTATATAAGAATACGAATAATATTCATTGCATATAATTATATTATTTTGTAATCAAGGTGTTGGAATTGGTGGTTCAACTATCTATAATCTAATAATCATGTGTATCATTACGATTATCATGATGAAGAGAAAATTATGGGTTTAAAAACACAGAATTATGAGAAATACCACGTTTAATAAAATTAATAAAATAAATGATGACACAAAACACCATAATAGAATAATTGTCAAAATGCATTCCATTGTCAAGAGTTGTACAACAATATTTTGTGAGTAAAATTACTAATACGTACATTTTAAAAGCGTTCGTGCTTATCAAAACGATTGTGCAGATACTTTGGTCAGCAACTTAAGGGAATAGCAGCTTCAAAGATAAGCAACAGCTATCTACAGGCTACACTGGTAATCACGTGGTCAGCACATAGGTTTCTTCTTCTCTGATCTCATACCACCGAGCGAGGTGGCACAACGGTAACACGTTGGTCTCGCATTCGGGAGGACCCGGGATCCATCCATGGCTCCGGGTATCCTGATCACGATTTTCCATGGTTTCCCGAAATCGCTCCGGGTGGATGCTGGGATGGTTCTTGTCACAGACCATGTCCGACTCCTTCCTCTCTCAACTCCTGACATTGTTAATGTCTTTGAATGTTTGAAACGTCGTGAAAAATCGGCCTTTGGAAATCTACTTTGTTCTTTCGTGTCTTCATCGTCGTGTCGTCTAGTGTGTTGTCTGTGACGTCGTCGTTGTTATCCTGTCTTGTGTCCATTATTGTATTCGTTCCAGTATTGTCTGTCCTGTCTTAATTGTAATGCCATGAGTTTTACATATTAGTTTGTTTTATATTTTGACTCTCATTTTTGGTTGATTATCTTTTATTTTTATTTGTCATTGACTAATTCCTCATGGGATCTTTCATGTTCTGCTTTGGTTTACGGATGTGTTGTCTACAGCCAACATGGCTTGTTTTCTCTTTTTTCGTATTTCGTTGTTTGTTTTACTTAGTATCTTTCTAAGTTTCTGGGACGACATAATATTGATAATGCATGTGTCCACAATAATACAGTTTGTCCTGTCATTGTACCAAGTTGAGTGACACCGTCTTTAAGGACCTCGTTGTCGACGAGACGTTAAACTCAGTTACCTTACCTTCTCTCCTACCATCTTCCCAACAGCTACTCTACACCCAGACACAAAACGTGTCTAAACAATCGTAAAAGTTTAGAGGAACATTCTTTACGTGACAAGTTGGATTTTGACTGGCTGCAGTAAAGTTGGTTTATGTAAGAGTGAAACATTCCCTTTCTGGTTTTGACCGTTACATTGTTATACCTACTTTGACAATGATTAAACAGTTATCATTGGAAGATTATGAAAACTCATCTTCCAAATCAAGGCTTTAAAGATACTGTCGTGAACATTGTCATCAATATCATTCTCAACAGTTGTAATTCACAGCACAACTATCTCATGTTTTACCCAATAAAGTACTACGTACATAAAAAAATAAAAGCTGTAAGCAGCATTAACTTACTCTGACAAAATTAATTTTGTCTAATAATGCGACCCGCTTAAATTCTAGCATAAAGCTGGGTGCCCTCAATCTTACCAACTATTAACCTCAATTAAGAACTGATTTATGCCATACCTTATAGTTCCGCAATGACTACGCAACTCTAGGACGCCTTATTTTAGGGATTAGAGGCTTCAGAT
Source organism: Medauroidea extradentata (assembly GCA_003012365.1). Classification (NCBI taxonomy): domain Eukaryota; kingdom Metazoa; phylum Arthropoda; class Insecta; order Phasmatodea; family Phasmatidae; genus Medauroidea; species Medauroidea extradentata. The sequence continues at coordinate 58,636 of PNEQ01090030.1, forward strand.
ACTGTTATGATGGCTATGTGTGTTTACTCGCAGTTTCCTGCGGCTTTCTTTGTTAACGGTGCCTCTTAGCCAGCGGCCATTCCGGCCCCCGGCCCCCATGGGGACTAGGAGAGAGATCACGCTCTACCACGCAGTGGACTTTAGCTAACAGTCAGTTGGAACCGCCCGAACCCTTTAGCGGAACACTGGACTGCGCCTCCGAACCACCTTCCAAAGGAAGACAGAAGCTAGCGAGAGAGCCAAGGGCCACCCATCCCTGGGTCTCGCCCACTTACCTGTCCCCCGGCTGATATCCTCAGCTCAGTCACCTCTTGGTTCGAGTCGGGGCCCATCTTACCCTAACAGACTCACCAGGCCTGCTCCCGGACACTTTCGCAGCCAACTCGTCGGCCTTTTGCAGAGGAAGGGTGCTCTCCAGGCCTGCCCAGCATATAGGCAACCACCACCACTACGAATCCAACCCAGACCAGTCACAGAAGATAATCTTACCGTGGGACTAACCTGGTCGCCCGATGTTCTACCTAATGCCCATGGCATTTGTGGGTTTTCCAGCCTGACCGTCTGGAAACTACAAGATCACACAGGGTCCATCTTTCTACCGCGGACCTACCGGGGCGGGGGGGGGGGGGGCACCCTTATAGCCGCACGGCTCGGGCGTGTGAAATGTTTCCCCAGACTGCATCAGGTTCGTCCTTTACCATTACCCTAGTCTCCCACTTGGATATCTGGACTTTTGGGCCCCGTCAGCCTGACCGCTAGGTAGTCTAACACCCCGCCTAGTGGTTTCTCCTTGTTGCCATCTGTCGGAGAATCCATCAAGGCAGATACCCCTTTCTCAACTCTGAGGAGTAGAGATGCATAGGACCTGCACGCCAGAGCCTGCATCAGTTCGAAGATCCGGTGGCACCACGAGGAGGCTGCAGGTTGACCTGGGTGTGAGAGGTTTTTGTGCAGAGGGGTCACGGAAGCGTAAAGCTAGCATCAGAGGCCGAGGAACCCGTGCCGGTGTAATGCCCACCAATACTCATGAGCCCCGGTGCAACATCAGCACCCCTGCGAGTGTGCGTGTGGTTACTCCCTTCGGATACTAGAGAGTGGCACCGCTCCGACACATCAAATAGGGAGATGCACGATCGCCATAGAGTTATCTAAGGCGAGAACACACCTTAACCACCCTGTTATGACGACTGATAGAAGGCGATGAAGTGACTTATGACTGTGATGTTTCAGTGCACGATTTTACAACTATGATGTTCATAATAGCAGCAAGCTCTGCTTTTGAATCTTCGGTGAGCTACATCTTTGGCAGATTTCGTGTTGTTAGTATGTTCATATTTATATCGTATAATGATTTATTACTTGGTATTGCTTACTTTGAAATGGAAGGATTTTGTACAACTCCAAGGATATTGTCTATGAAGAAAAAGAAAATTAATTTCTTGCAAGCAGTAAATAATGAAAGGGAATGCAAGCGATTCACGAAAGAAAACTTTATTTATATTTACGCTACGAGTTTCTGCCGTCGAATCCTAGAACTTGTATGCTTATAAAATATATAAGGAAGGTGTATATTGTGGTAAAGGAATGGGGGACAAGTAAATCGTTCAGACTGCAGGCATTAAGCAGGTGTATGCAGGTAAATAATAAACATCTCTCATTAGTACTATTAATTTATTCGTTAAGTGCCTCGAACACACGGATTCATTCTACACAGTTTTTAAATGGAATTAAACTTCGTTAGGTTTCGTAACTAGTACGCTCCTAAATTTAGTACTCCACACCCAGAAAATTATCTATACATTTAAATTTAGGGAAGTTGAAACAGTCACCCTCGCTTACAAATGAAAATTTTCTATTTTGATGTATTATAACATATCTAGGTGAATACTTCGCAGGGAAGAATACAACTGGAAATTTAAGACATTCATTTAGTTTACATGTTAAGTAATTTTCCATACCTTATCCTTTATATGAGAGTTCTGATTTGAAAGAGTATTTATTCTTTATGAATAAAAAAATAACATATTTAATAGAAAAATATTAATTTTTTTTCTATAAATACAATCAACTACAAGTTATAGCAATAATTATTGTCCACGAGTAACTCTAGTTGGGTTCAATTAATTTACACGAACAGTAAATTTCGGCGCTTCTCAAGATTGTGCTAATTGGCGATGCGGCTCAGGAATAAGTGTGGGTGGCAGTGTAAAAATATTGTGCGAATGAGTAGGGGAAAATAAATGTATTTGCGATCAAAGCTGTTGCCGCCACCTCGCCGGGGCGTTCTGCAGCTCGCAGAGAGGCGCGCACAACAGCAATTAAGCGCGCGACCCGCGAGATAGGAGCAGTGAAGTGTATTAGCGGTAATTAGCGAGCTTCCTGGATGCACGACTGATTGATTCATCTAATTAAGTACTTTTCTGCGGCTCTCTCTAGTTCGCGTGTACCTGTTCGGGCGGCAGATTCGCGCTGCTGGATTGGGGGAGACGGCTGGCGCAGTTAATCTGTCGGCACGTCAGCTTAATTAGGACCGGTGAAAAAAAAATAACTTCACGAAGGGATGAGTTTATGGTTAGGAGCAACAGCTGACGAGCTCTATCGGATGAAGAGGAAAAAAAAGAACAGTTTTACACTTTTAAATTCCGGTACGATTGAGTCGGTTTTCCTCTGGGATGTCAAAATATGCCGTGTCCGTTGAAATGAAGTCGGTGCTATAAAAATTAGATTTTTTTTAACTTTACGTTTTAGTATTTATCATGCAATTGTTGCTTTACATTAATTTAGCGAAACGAAACACTAGTTACAGTTTACGACATAAATGATTCGCAATTGAAATATCACATTTAATATTTTAATTTATGTTTTTTTTTCAGAACGTAAAGAACATGTTTTAAAATAATATTAATGTTTACAACAAATTACGAGATTTATTTGGACTTATCATGCAAAAAAATATTTACCAGAGGCCGTTACTTGTTCATTTCTTGTAGAAAGGTAAAACAGCAAGGAATGTATATAAACTAAATAGTTTTGCTACAGCAGAAGTGGTTTTGAATTTGAGTACCGACGTTTATTTTTAACACCCTTCCTTTGAACAAACTTGTCTGATTATAAGCCAATCATCTCTCTGCAAAAACTGAAGCAGTGTTGAAGTGTTTATTATGGAAAGGGCACCAAATATTAAAATCTAGTTGAGAAAATGTAGCACGTATTACTTCGTAAACACGTTTGCGAATTCCTCTTTTATGAAACTAGTACGTTTTTGGAAGCAAAACATTAAGTATATCCGTTTGTAAATTTCATATTTTCATGAAACACGTGTACTCTGTTTTATTTTGCTCCTTGTTTGTTTTTGTGATTGATACTTCCTACCTCGTACCCCTAGCGTGAGCATTGGTAGTTATTTACATATTAATGATATTACTTTCGGGCAAAATACGTTTAATGAATGGAGATGAAAAAAAATATTGGCACAAAAAATGTTAAAACCAAATAAATAAGTAAATAAATAAAGAATATGAGTTTTGAGGATATTTTGATAGTGAAAATACTTCTTTGTTTAATGTTTCCAAGGTAACTAATAACCAGCTTGAAGATCCATAAGCAGTGGAGACCCCATTGAGACGAGCAGAAGTAATCATTGGCAGTGTAAATGTAGGTTCCACCGGACGAGATTGTCTTAAACCTAAAAATATTTATTTTAATTTATTTATTTTGCATTTCCTTGCTAGGAATTATTCTCAAGTTATGTAATTTACGGAAACAATCAAGGGATAAAATTTCAAAGGGTGTCTGTAAATAAGTAGTCTACATAAGTAGCGACACTTTCCAACTGTTGTGTTAAGATATAATTTTTGATACCGTGCTTGAAAGATTTTAATTGCTGGCCACGGAGACATTACTTTTATCTCCTTTTACTATTTCTAAATTCCTTTCAACCAATTTCTATGTTTCAAGAATATAAAATTTAGTCTTTTCTAAAATGAGTGACTTAATCTAGACTAGCTTATCCATTAAGTTTTTTTCTGTTGTTTGCTTATAGTGTGTACACATATAATAAAACGTTTGCTTGATTATAATATTTAACGCCTATGTTTAGTAATTTCTGTATATAAATAGCTAACAATAGGCAAATAGGGTGATGAAATTAAAAGGAGTGCATTGCGATACATATATTTTGGCGAAAATAAAGACTTCACATTAAAAATTGGTTTCTTTTAAGTCATTTAATAAATTAGTAATGTTGACTACATGTAAAGTTAATTTCGTTGTTTGCAGCCATTGCAACAATTTATATTTGAGCGTGTAAAGTTCACATCGTTAATTTCCTTGTTTCCTGTTACGACTTTCATTACGAAACATAATGTGAGTTTTTTTATCATTGTTAATAAATACAAGGAAATTTCATAAGTGTGCGGAACCTATATTTTAGTAGCTAAAATATACAAAATAATTTCACAACCTTACACAGCTTATCAACGTTTTGGAAAGTTTTTCTGTTGCGATGAGATCACCATTTTTATTGTGTTGTGTATGCATGTCACTTCATCAAAGTTTTCTTAGGTTGTATCAAACTTTTATCACAGTTACGGAAACTTATATATATATATATATGTGTGTATATCATTACGTTGCGTAGGATGGGAAAGTTTTATCTATCAATGAATTGTTAAGATCTGCCCTGCCGTATCGGCCACATTAAGTCCGAATGTGTTGTCGCGCAAAATGAGAACGACAGCTATGGGAAATCTTCAATCGCAAAACTTTACTGCAGAAACTATAAGACAAGCTTGTATTGATATACTCTGTAGCTTTGCTTTGTAGCTACAGATACGTAAGCTATTTACCGGAAGTGAACATCATCGCCGGCCTCTCCTATACTTATTCGCTCCACGTTACTTTGGAGGAGGAAACGTCTGATAAACAAATTTTAATAACGTAGACTTCATTTCCGGTTCTGAAACTGTTGTGCACGATTCGGTTTTAAAGTTAAAATCCGGCTAAGAAACTGATTTTTTTATTAAATATGTCCGAATAAATTGAAAGTAAGATATCTTACAATTTGGTTATCGTTCATCAGACAAATATCTGAGAACCTATTTTTGTAGAACCTTAATATTCTACGTTGGGCACATATTCGGGTGGACCAAGGCTCCTGATTTCAGCTAATACGGTTTTCTGAAAAAAAAAAAAAAAAAAAAAATCTAGTTGGACGAAACCCTCCCCAAGTTTAATTCTTTTTAGAAAGCCATAACCGTCTCTGATGACCTCGCTATCGACGATCTGTAAAATCAGACAAAAAAAAATATATAATTTTTAAATCAAACGAGTTTATTGAAACACAACTCTAATATTTTTGTAATAGTTGGATTCAATGGTTACGAGTAGTTACGTGTATTATTAGTATTCAGCAACAAATTAAAACGCAAGGCAATGTCTCGGTGTGCTAGTTGAAATGCCATTTGCTATATTATTTTACACATTTGGATGGTAATAAATCAATCATGTGTGGAATTTGTACATGTGTTCTCACTTCTTTTCGTAAAATTAAATAAATGACATGTTATAACTGCAGTATAACAACGCACAAATAATTATTCAGATTTCTAGCGAACATCTCCTTCAATTCTGTATGACACATGACGTCACAGAAGTGTTCGTGTAGTGATGTAGGCATTCCGTTTTCGCGGCTTGTGACATGTATAATATTCAAATAGACGTAATTTACTTGAATCAACAAAAAATATAAAAAATTGATAAATGATACCTGTATATATTATGGAGGCATTCAGTAAATAACGTTTGGTGGTCCAGTCATTAAAAGATATTTTAACATTACGCCAGCGTTTGTATCTTGCATCGCATGGACTACGCAAGCTCCACAAATGTGAATCGCTACCGAAATTAGTGCCACGCCCTTGCGTATTCATGATAAATATTCTCTTCGAAGTCCTTTGAAAATGAGCGCAGCATAATCTCGAAAATAACGCAGGCCGTGAAACTCGATGCTCAGTTTTGAAGTCGCGTGGCTCGCGTGTTGAAGACTTTGCTCCGAGGAGAACGTTCTGAATTAAAATGCAGCTGAATATTGCAGGACTTTGAAGCGAGTCCCGCCCGGGGGAATATTAAGCGGTGGCGGCGGCAAAGGGACCAAACTCCTTCCAAACACGGATCCTAGCAAGGGCCGTATTCCGAGTCGCTCGCCAGCGCTGGCATATTCATGGCAGGGTGAGCGCCAGCAGCTTTAAGAGGATGAACGCTACAAATCCTGCCTGATTTATTAACAGCGCCGTAACAGTTCTCCTCTATACGAGCAACGGCGCCAGTAGTTGGGAATATCCTGCAGGATTCTTCCCTCCAGGCCAACACGTGAAAGTTCCAGTGCCAAGTGTTTATTTAAAACATTTCTTTAACTTTCTATAGTGCCAGGAAATATTTAAGTTTATATGTAGTGTACACCAATCGCATTTCCAGATCAATAGGGACACATCTCAGAATTTTCTCGTTTTGAGTATAGGCCTATATTATAACGCATCTTTCAGTCGTTTTTCTGAATGTAACATTAACACTTTTTTTATCACACAGGATATCTGTATTTTCTTAGTTGATTCCTTATCATTGTTGTAAATTTTTCAGATTTAAATGATGCAAATAATACAATGACCATAACATAACAGTATTGGAAATTGTTAATCGTGTATATTTCAAACATGAAATGTGGTATTACGAATACAGTGGAAGTTTTTGACACCCAAATTTTTTTTCCACTAAAACATCAAATGCCAATATCTCACAACCATATTTTTTGAGTTGTGTCCCTATTTTTCTAGAGGTGCGCAATACATTCAAATTTCAATCGTAATATTTATTTATTATATTGGATTTATTTGAGCTCCCAGGCTTTATGCCGTAAGACATAATAAGGGACAGCTTATATATATCTGAACATAAGAAAAAGTCGCAAACATCCATACTCGCGCCGTGATTAGAACCCAGGACTTCCCGCACTATAAGCCGGCATGCTACCAACCACACTACGGGGGCCAGCTCAAACATAAAAATTGTCGAGTAAACTTATCAAGTTTTTCCTTTCGTCTGGCAAGAAAATGAAATTTTGTTAAAAACAGAAAAAAAAATGTAGGCTCATAGTCTAGATGAGACCTAATAAAATTTGAACTAGAAAACCAAATTATTCTGTTAAAAACTTTTATGTAGTTAATCATGCAGAAACAAAATCTGTAAGCTGGTATTTGATAAAGCTCATATTATGTGATCGCTGACAAAAAAAATTTTTTTTAGCATGTACAGTACATATGTCAAAAATATGTATTATATATGTATTATACTTGAAATGTGCTATATAAATATAGTAGCAAATGTCTTAAGGAAAAGTAATGAAATTAGCCAAGTTAAGTTTTTTTTTTTTTTTTAATTTTTTAAATGGAAAATTATCCAAAGAATGTTACACGTGTGAATTCCCATTTCAGATCATCGACTAATTTCTTAAGCTCACTTTTCAGCGACCAAAACAGCGAATTTGGTTATTTTCGTGATCTCTTTTAAGTATAAATGATTTAGGCAGGATCGCTAGAACGGTATAGTACACCTTTATATTAAATAGGCTAATATACCACTGAATCCTTCATCGATGGCGCGCTAACGGCGAGAAGAATGCACGCCAGTTTGGTGACTTTTCGTCTAGAGACTAGAATGAAGTGTGATGCGTGTGCCTGAATCTCCCCTAGCAGGTCTGTTCTTTTTGGTCTCTGACAGGGAAAAAATCATTCAAATAATTGAACACATTACGATGCTTTTTTTTATCGGTTGCGACTGCTGTATACACGTTGTTATAAACTGCATTATTCGACAAATTCAGTTAGCCTAAATTTCTGTGCTGCCAGTCGATTCCTGTTATTTCCTTCTACTAAGTCTCATTCTCCATTATTGTTGTTTCTGTAAACTCCTCTGCGGTAAACTCTTAACACCCGAACTCAAAATTTAAAGGAAATTATTGAATTTACTTACAATATTTGCAATTCTTTATTATAAAACGTTACTCATTGGATATTACAATATTTCTTTTTGAATGAGAAATGCTACTTGTACTCTTAAAAAACATTCAATATGTGTTAAAATATACTTTGAAATAAACAAAAAGTTAATTCAAATAATTGCAATATAAATTCCTATATTTTCTTGAAATGGCATCTTTTTCTTAATGTTTTCAGATAAAAAAATTTCGACACCAGTGTATTAAAAGTACAGTTATGTTTTAAACAAACTTAATTTAAGGTTATTACGATGAGGGAATCGTCAGAAGTGTTTGGTTTGTGAAATATATATAGGTTATTCTAAGTAGTATGCAGTGTTTGCTTATTTTATTAAGTGTTTTTTGTGACTTACAGTCACCTTGACAAGATTAGTTAGTGCGAGAGAGAAAGAGAGAGTGTGAGCTACGGGGAAGGTGGGCAGAAACTCGATAATGGGCACAACATGGCCATTATTCACGTCTGTCGACTGCAGGCCAATTCACTGCGTCATAAGCGAGACGGGAGATTGTTGCCTTGCCCACATGGCTGTTAAATTACTTCGCCAACATTTTCGCCGATTTAGATCAATCATGACGGAACATGGCACGGCATACTGTGAAACCGTACATGTGCTGGTCGTTAGCAGACACCTTTTATGGTTTCGTTTCTTCGTCAGACATTCTGGTAATTGTTACCTGAATTTCAAAGGGTCATAACATTATGTATATATACACACACCCTATATAACTATAACAAAAATAATAATGTGTCTACCTTGCTTTCGGGCTAGTAAATTGTAAAACTTAGCTCCAGTTGAGTATTTAAATAATTTAATTATTGGGGAATTATGTTTTATTTCTAACTGCTTCCTTCACAAGTATGACACTTCATTTTCTGGTATATGTTATTGTCGTACGAGTATTCAATTATGTACTGGAAATTTGTGTTTATGCAAATTATATTTTCATTCTCCAAGCTGTGAGGTTTTATCACCTCATTGCCGACAGATTCCACTACTCCTAAGAAGAGCAGGGTAAGAATTTGTGCGGGCAATTTAAGCTTAGCGCACTGATATGCTTAATCCTCTTTCTTCCTGTAATTTCAAACCATGACCAACAGATCATAGCTGATCCAAATGGAGGCTCCGGATTTTATACCTGCCGCAATCCTAATTGGTCAGAACACTTAAGGAGAGCGTTTAGTATAGTAAAACTATAAACATTTAGCCATTTAAGAAAAGACAAATTAGTTAAAAATAAATTAACTTTTGTAGTGAGCTGCAAGTCACCACTGGATTCTATCGGAAGACATCAGCCTCCTTTGAACTGATGAACTTTCCCGTAACTATGACTTCAGCCAATTCTAGTTTGTAATGATATGTATCAGAGACGTATTTATCGTATGACCAAATTTACGCGCACGTTTAATATGCATAGTGCTTAATTCTAGACATATTATTCAATCAGATCACGAACATTAATTTTTATCCTAAATCTTAACCCAGTGGAATGGGTGCAAAGGCACTCGTGTCTTCATAACATAATTGAGCTTTTCCGAATGCAATTTATTTTAATTTATTCGACACTTACGTGGATCAGAAGATAATGACGTATATCAAGAGCATAACATTAAATTTTGTTCAAAGCTATGTCGGAATTTTAAGTGAGGAGGTATTGATACACAATTGATTCGTAAGGAATGCACCTGACTTACTTTTTCATCAAACTTACCTAAGTCCTACAGAAAATAAATTTACAAACTTGTGATGCTATTTTTTGGGGGTTTTTCTTCTTAAAGCATATTTTTACTGTGTTCATAACTCGTATCTCTATTTCAGTCTGTGGAACGTCTCAAGGATTTTGGTAAGAAATTGGTGTTGGGTATCGAGGATACGTAAAATATTAGGCATGTTTATTTTCCACAATAAACCTCTTTTCATTCACCTTTGGCCTTTTCCTCATGATATCTTCTCCCACAATGACATTGTAGACACATAGTATTATAATACAAATATAATTAATGTATTTACGTGAGAACCTTATGAATATTTTGAAGGTAATTTTAAAGTGGATAAATCTACGGAATCACCCAAGTCTGAAGCTGTTACAAATTAAATATATCTACTTATTTCTTCACGTTGTCTACGCGTGATAATTCTTTGTCGTGTAAATGCTGTGTTTCAGTAAATGAATTATGTATTTGTAATTATGCTAATCAATGTGTTTTAACGAATAGTGTGATTTTTACTCGTGCTCAAATCAAAAATTTTTTGTTTGGATCTGACAAATCGTTATCAATTTAAGTTAAATAATTTTCAATCTCTAAGATTTTTATCACTAAACCAAAATCAAAACTATGTGCGATCAACGAACATATAATTTCTGTGAAGATTGTTAAATATGTATTAGTTACTACAATAAATATCATGAGATGCTGTTTAAATCGGGAAATACACAGTAATGTTATGTAGAATTTTGCATTGAAATGTATAAGAAAACATTAATCATTGAATTCACTATAGCAATTTTCGTTTTTGTTGCTTATTTATTTCAACGGATTTATAAGTCTACTTTTAGAAAAGTTTTCACAAAATTAAGCCATATAATGTTAATTTAGAAAACAGTGTTTAACTTTTTAATCCACTTAGTGTAGATCCTATCATTGGGCACGTAGGACTTACCGCAGGTGCGTAACTACGCTGCCTGGCCAGCCTGGGGAATAATTGATATTAGGTGGAGACCACGGCGTAATGGAGAAGAAAGAGGAAGCGGAAGAACACATCTTCTCCTTGCCGCCGCATCCCATCCCGACGAGGGCAGGTTAATTACCAGCATTATGACTATGTCCACCAAAATGCCTTTGTTGGAATCTCCGCCCGCAAAATCACCGGCTCTTTGCGATTGAAGTATTTATCAACTGTAGACAAGAAAGTTTTGCAGGCGTGCGTTATGTTTCGGAAATATATTTTCACTGTGTTAACTTTACTACCTGATTTTAAATTATGGCCTAGCTTATGTTACTGAGTTCACCAAGAGCTTCAGTAAATACTATTTATTTCTTAAACAAATTTCCGTTTAATTTGAGAGTGAAACCGTCTGAAAAAAGTTAAAATTTGTGTTGAAACAATATTTACACTTATTTTTTTAATTGTAAATGTTAGGAATTTTAATTTATTAAATCCAATGTATTTACAGCAATACATTTAAGCTTTTATAAAGATTTTTAATGCTGCAAGGCATTCTTATCCAACTAAGATCGCAGAGTTTCGGTGCTATAAATAGGACTTTTTTTAATTTGTCTTTACAGAAATGCTTACTGGTGTTATTATTGATCATAATTCTTGAAAATTGAAAATCAGTTAAAATGAATGTGCAATTTTGAGCCGAAAATAAAAGTGACACAAATATAAAAGTTTTTAAATACTTTCATGTCTCCAGAATCCGCTACTATATTTTTAGTCGTCTTTTTTCTTTTACTCGAATAAAAATAATGCAATAAATGTATGTGTATTATTAAATTAAATTTTCAAAAGTTTTGTTATTTTTATTATGAGTATAACGTTGAATGGCGTTTATAAATTAATGTATAAATGTATACATTGTGTTTATATACATGTATATATATATATATATATATATATATATATATATATATATATATATATATATATATATATATATATATTTACTAGCAGTCCCCCGCGGCTTTGCTCGCGAGTATTATTCGCAACTTCTGGTAATATTTACTTTAATTGAAGAACCTATTTGTACTCAAGATTGGTACTTCAGTCATCAAGTGTTAGAATGTCCAAGCGGCTAGTTCTGCAGCAGAATTAGTAGCTATAGCTGTCCACGCGAAAAGCAGTCTTAAGTTTGTCCCTGCCACTAACAGCGACTTCGCCTGGGCCTTATTTATAACACTGCCAATTTGACGCTGTGGGGTAATGACAGACACCTAAGGTAAGAGGTTAATCGAATGAAAAACATCTTATTTACCCTGTATACATCCATTAGTGACGGTGCCCTCAATCACATATTTTCAACATATTCACTGGAACTTTATTGCTATTACAAAGTTTCAGTGGGTAAAGGTTTCACGGAAATGTATTTGGTACAGCAAACTTAATATTAGTGAAATGATATATCGTTGTTTTACTGCCAAAAGCTGCCCAGTCAAAATAAGATAAAATGATAAAAATGCTAGGAATATGTATATATTGTTCACGAACAATTGCCCAAGTTTTAAGTATTTTCGTCATTTCGTACTGTTGCGTCACAGTATAGAAACGTACCACATTTTTTTGTTAATATCTACAATTTATTACTGTTTTTAAACGAAATAGCATTTATGACTTAATCACTTTTGGCAGTATACCGACGATATATCAGCTGATATTGTAGAGGAACCTAAGTGGAAAGCGAACTGCAATTTTACCCCTTTTAAAGACTACATGTAAATTGCACTAATTCGATCTGCCTTGTAGTTTTTGTGTGTC